>JALPQI010014494.1:0-28007 GCA_025490895.1 Thaumatotibia leucotreta | reverse complement strand
GTACAGAAGGCGCTTTTTTACGCGCTAGTGCGAGAAGTGGTTCATTTTATATCAGGTCGAAAACTTCGGAGGGCAATCTGTACTGAAACACGTCGTACGATACATGTGCGAATAGGAAATTCGTAACTCGTGTCGATATAAAACACTTCGGTCGTGTTTTAATTTATCGCCTTTCGTTTCAAACTTAATGTTTTTCGCAGTTGTATCGTAATATACTATTAGTGATATTAAAGATTGCAATGAGAAATGACTACATACAATTTTATTCATGTAAAAATGTCGTTAATGTAACGTTTTGAAAAATCATAGTCTATTTCAGGAATGAATTACTAAATATAACCAAGAATGCACCCATGCGTCACTACAGGAAACCCTGTATTCGCCCAAATAGGGACTCTTCTTAGAAATGGCGTAATGTATCACATTTATACATGACGCATTTCTGACACTTATAAGTGACACATTTTATACACAGTTCAAAGAATCTTGTCAATCAAATTTGACAGAAGGGTAGAAATTTTGTTGGTTTTTATAGTTGTATCAAAAAATTTTGGGACAATACATAATATTGATGGATTTAGAACATAATATACATTCAGATGACAGATTATGACATGGCTGTTACATTTTCGTGGCCAATTGTACGGTCCATTCACCCTTAGTTGTCTTATCTAGTAAACAACTTTCTTCAACTTCAACCTAAAAGTACACGTTTTCTGTGGGAAACTGCTGTTTCCTTTATTAAAAATTAAGCAATTTACTAATAACTACGGACGAACAGCACAAATACGAACTCAGGTATTTTGGTATAGGCAAATATGGCAGTTTACAACCGAAAACGTGTACTTTTTCGTTAGAAAGTTGTTTACTAGATAAGACAACTAAAGATGAATGGACTTTATGAAATATACGAGAAAATTCAATTGAAATCTGTCACTGACAATATTGTGCCAAATCTCGTTTCTTGAATCTAAGATAACTGCTTTAACCAAAACGATTGGTTTAAATAATGTTAATTAATATATAGGGTCTTACACCATCCACTGAAAATCTTAAACGGGGAGACTTAGTAGGCTATATTGAACAATTTTTACTAAGAGGCCAATCACGAAATCTAAAAAAAAAATATTTTTCATACATTTTGACCAATAGTAACATTTTGTATGAAAGAGCCAAAATTTTTTTGGAGATTTCTACATATAACCTACCAAATCACCCCGTTCAAGGTTTTCAGTGGCTGGTGTAACACCCTGTATGTGTAACCTACACGTAGTTGCTATATTTAATTATTTTTATGCCAGTACTCACAAGGATTGAAAAGTTTTTAAAACTTGTCTGATGGGTAAATGCTGTTGTTTTTATTGGTCCTAAATGTATTTATTATGATAATATAAATCAATTTCTACATTTATTGCCTAAAGCTTCAACTCGCCTACACGAAGAAAACATATATTATACTTGAAATCTATTGTGTAGGCCGATTTTACTAAGTCCATATAAAATGCATTTTATTGTCAATGTTAGAAAGTTGAACTTGGATTAGCTTGTAATTAATAGGCATTAAGAGGCCTTACATAATAAATTATCATATCAAATTATTTAATTTAAACTATTAACACAAACACATAAAACAGGTATACTCACGATTAATTAGTTTCTTAACTTTTGATCCTCTAAATAGTCTAAATGCATGTTGTATAAATGCCATGTTTGCCTTTACCAAGATATCTGAGTCCGTATTTTATCCAAAAGTTATTTTTTCCAATGATATTGCTTTATTTTAAACCAAGAAAATGGCAGTTTACGACAGATTTGTGCGCTTTTAGGTTAGTAAGTTGCTTAATAGATAATACATCTAACAACATGATTGTTTTGACTGAAATAACTTTAATCCGACCTTCATGGGTCATATCTTGCTATTAAAAATTAAGCCACTACATTTTCTATTGTTTAAAAATAGACTAATGATATTCTATATTGTTCAAAAATATGTCTACATACATATAATTTAGATGAGCTCATTTGAATTATCATTAGCTTAATTTACATAAGATTGGCTTAGACCTGGACGTAGACCTCCTATTAAGACCTGCCAGTCAAAATCATCACTTCCTTGCTGTGGAGACGGCCCTACAGCCCCACTCACCAATTCTCTCCAATTCTACACGCACGTGTCATGCTGAACAAACTTTTTGAGGCCATCCACATTGAAACCCATTTTATTGAATTAATTAATTATATGTATGTATCTCATCAAATCTCCATCGATCGTCATTTTTACTGTTACTTTGTCATACAATTCATTGGCGTCAAGCTGTTATGTTGTATGTCTGTTAGACAAATACAAATATATATATATTATATTATGAATGCATCGGGCGTAGGCCTCCTATTAATGTAGTGTATTAAACGCATTAGGAGGTACATGCTCATAATAGCCACGCTGGCCAAGCGGATTGGCGATCGCAGTAATGTGTCCATTATGCTGCCCATCATCAATCAAATCACACAATGGTCAGTGACACTTCAATCCCTTAGTCGACTCTTACGACACTCGCTTGAAGAGTTGGGGTGACAAATGTATTCTTACTGCCGTCACCACACGGCTAAAGGCAACTTTCGGGATTTGCAATGTTTAATGGTATAAAACAATCTACTCCAGCCTCCGCGAACATCCATAATTTTAGAAGGCCTCTTAAATAAATATCGTTTTCTATGCATTGAGTTAAACAACATATAATATATTTAGAGCGACCGTGTACTACCGCCCACTGAGTTTTAACAGCCAAATATATGTCCACGTAAATAGTTGTCTAAAAATATAATATTAATATATTAGCTGAGAGCCAAGACTAATGATAAACGACGTGAAGAATTGCGTGTTTAGTCGTAGTATAATAGTATTTAGTTATTTTGTAATAGCTGTGGATATATTTGATGTGCAAACGACAAAACATTCACATAGAAGATCAAACGAACCGTTTTTCATGAGTTTCAAGTTCAAGACAAAGCTTACTGTTTTTAATTAAGGCTGAGCCGTGCACGCCACGGTGTGCTATCGAATGTCCGTCTGTCTGTCTGTCCGCAGCATTGCTCAGTAGCCGTTAGTACTAAAAATCTGCAATTTGGTATGTCCGCGCTGTACTGCGGTAGGCTGATGATGATACTTAACCGTGTATGTGCGTGTATGTCGTATTAATAATAACACTTACCGTTGTTGTTTTCTGCTCATTTCTCCGCAATTCGTCATCAAACGTGAAAACCTATTTTGCGTGGTCCCGACGCTAGCCCAGTACTTGTTGGGGACTTCACATACACCCTTCGCGGGTGTGTGCAGGTTTCCTCACGATGTTTTCCTTCACCTTGTAAATATCAGTAATTATTTATTATACAAGGGGGCAAAGTTGTTGTTTAACTGTAGTGCCAATATTGAGACCTGAGGTAGCGAAAGATTCCAAAATTGAGCCACGAGCGTAGCGAGTTGGTTCAAAAACAATTACTTTATCCACAAGTTGATAAAAAGCGTTTTTACCCGCTCATATTAAAGGATAAACGAGCGCTTTACGAGCTAGTGAAGTGAAAATGATATTTCGTACATAAGTTTTTGCAACACTTACCCATATTCACCTAACTATATCGATAGACGGGAGCCCCCGTCGATTGTGTAGAATCGATTCGATTTTAACTATTTTAAAGCCACGTCAAATACAAAAGTTGTCACTCACACGCCCAGATTTTACTTACCTACATGCGTGTGGTCTATATTGCCCTGTGGTCCAAGACTTATATATATCGATCTTTGGAGTTGAACTTGCGGTGCCAATATATTAGTCTTTGGCGTCCAAAAGCTTCATCGATTGTCTAGAATCGATTCGATTTTAACTATTTTAAAGCCACGTCAAATACAAAAGTTGTCACTCACACGCCCAGATTTTACGTACCTACATGCGTGTGGTCTATATTGCCCTGTGGTCCAAGACTTATATATCGGTCTTTGGAGTTGAACTTACGGTGCCAATATATTAGTCGTTGGCGTACAAAAGGTTGATCGATTGTGTAGAATTGATTCGCTTTTAAAGTATTTGATGGCATATCACGTCTCTAGTCCATTAGGGCGTCAAGCCGAGTCTCGAGTTACAGAGTGCCTACGTCCGCTGCCGGAGGCCCATTTTATTAGTCCTTTTTTATACCATATTTATTAACAACTTGAACGTTTTGTTTGCCGCGTGTTGACAGTAAGAATATATTTGTCACCACCCCAATTCTTCCCACTGGGTGTCGTAAGAGACGAAGTGATTAAAGTCACTGACCATTTTATTGAAGATTGATGGTGGGCAGCAGCGTCATCGTAATGTACAATACTGCGATCGCCAATCCGCTTGCCCAGAATGGCGATTATGGGCGTTACCTCCTAATGCGTAAGTAAGATGATGTGTGATTTTATTAAGAAAACTCTTATTTAAATTGTAAGATAGTTATTTACTGGTACAGGTCATACAGATTTTTTGTATGAGTTAGGTTACAAATCTTTCCTGTTATATGAGACTTATGGGTTCTAGAACCATAATTTTCTTGTTGGACGAATACAAGTCGATAGGCGACTTCTGGTTCTCTTAACATTTATCTAACGAGGTGATTTTGACTAAAAATAATCGCATCTTTACACCCCGTGTATAAAGTTGAAAATAAATATGCGACGTCTGTGAGACTTCGTCAGTTAAAGGTTAAGAGTTGTGGTCAAAACCTAATTTGTATGTCTAATTACCGTTAACTTTCCCAATGTCCACAAGAAAGACGCCGGTTTTCGCGAACGCTGTATGACCCTTAAGGTAGATTTATACCAAACGAGCAAATGCTCATTCAATCCCCACTCTACGAAATTCGTTCGCTACACAAAACGTGATTCGTCGAAATTCGTTGATTTCGTAGAGAGTGGGATAGAATGAGCATTCGCTAGTTTGGTATAAATCCACCTTTAAATATAACTAGTCAGACAGAATGTATTTTCCCAATAAAATTAAATGTGCGAAGGACAGGACAATACGAAGCATTTTCCATGGGAACATTTCAGAAATTTATCTTCGGTACATTGTTACCTTAGCTTAAAAATCAGTAAAAAAAGGCATGCAGCAAATATTGCTACAATTTCTTACGAGTACCCGTTGCAGGGTGTTGCATGAATCATAAGAATCATAACGTACATCCTGTTCCCATCTCAAAGCACAGCTTCCTGCGAGAGTGTATGTCAGAGACGCAAGCGATTCAGTCATGTCCAATATTCCGTCGACAAGGGGATTCATCGCGTATTAGAACTTTGTATATGTTTTTTTTCATCAAACATTAGTATGGCCATACATATTTACATATTAGTTAACCTTTTAACGGGTAGTGCTCAAAAAATCCTGAATTCAAGCCTCAAATCCCTTCAGTACAAATAATTCTGAACAAGAAAAAAATACAAAAAGATACAAATGGACTGGGTAATAGTTTTTCCAGTAGGCCGGTGCTATATAAAGGGTTATGACACACCATGTCTATCCACATTAGGCTGCCTTCATTGCAGTTAAGTCAGACTAAGGACATAAATAATAACTCCTCGCGAAAATTACGATAGAACATGGAGCTATCTAGCCGTTTGGTGACGGCAGTAAGAATAAATTTCATCACCCCAACTCTTCCCGCGGGTTGCGTAAGAGTCGATTATGGGATTGAAATGTCACTCTGATCATTCGATGATAGAATATTGATGATGGGCAGCAGCGTCATCATAGTGGATACATTACTGCGATCGCCAATCCGCTTGCCCAGCGCGGCGATTATAGGCAACCTGCCAATGCGTCTGTACTATACCGTCGTTGAGATTGCCAATTCCGTTATGTGCACGATTTCAGGAACTGAAAAATCAATCCAAATGACATATGTTTACAGTCTTCTTTTGTCAAATTTGAAATTTACACATAACGGAATTGGCAATCTCAACGACGATACGCATTGTTAATAGGAGACGCCTACGTCCAGCAGTGGATTGATATAGGCTGATGATGTGATGGAGCTATTTATCTGTCCAAGACTAGTTATTTTCCATTTCCGCTTCCGCTTGTGACTTATCGCGTCGCCAACGGGACTTTTTGTACAGGACCCTCACTCGTTGTGAAGTCTCTCGTTAATTCTAATTGTCATATTATCACGACGTCAAAGAAAACCAGAACGGATTCTCATACGAAATGTATGTTATGTATGGGCACTTCAGTAACATGTAATATGAAATCAAAAAGCATTATTTTCGTCGCTCTCCATCGATGTAGATGTAGTGAAGTCGGTTGCCTACCACAATTACAATTATTTATACTTTGGTCATGGTTTTTTTTTCAATGTATTAAAGTATCTAAGTATACATCTAATTAAACGGTTAAACTCACTACTCGCGACTCGCGACATATTATGTTAGTAAATTTACGTACGTGACTAAATATACCTAAGCTTGACTGTTTAATTATACGTATAGTTATTGTCTCACGAAAGTTTAAATTCAATTATATCGAATAGTTAGATAAACTTACAGTAAATCAATAGCCAATAAATCATAACGAAACATACATTGAAACAACCAATTTCAATGTAACACAGCCAACACACATAGTATGTGCATATGTGTACATGTGTGCATGTTTATGCGTGTGTGCATAGGTCACCATGACGCGTAGTGCCCATAACTGGAGTTCCTCGTGCCGAGTTGCCGAGTAAGGGTTAACTAGCAGACAATAGAGATAACACCTTATTGTATACTTGCGGACATTGCCATGGGTACACTGATTATGGGCCGTTATTCTTGATTATGGTCACTGGGGCCTATTTCTCGAAAGCTTGTAACTTGTAATACAAGCGGAAGTTCTTATCTAATTAATGGTGTTAAAAAGAGACTACCACTTGTAATACAAGTTACAAGCTTTTGAGAAACGGGCCCCTGATTATCATTATTTATTAATTTAGTACTACATTCCTATATCGCGGTAACAATAGTGATACGTAAGTTGAGATATCTTTACCACAAACATTTGTTTTAAATAAATATGATAATGTATGGACATATGCATAGATGCATGTATATAACACACCACTCAAAATGTAATAAAAATATTTTGTCAACACATTCGTAATTATGCAAAACTGCCATTGTAATTTAATCATAATGTTGTAATATCTAAAATTACAAAATAGTACTAAAACCAACACGACGGTCGTCTATTTATGACGATGATCTAACAATGCTAACAAATTATAATCGAATTAGAATTCATATTAAATTATACCTTCTGAACCAGTCGCGTTACGATTATGGTAATTGTCAATGGATTAATAAATACATTGTATAGCCAATTGGTTCTAGAGTATCCAAATCATTGGTACCTACTCTTAAGGCCCGGCCACGACATTGGTCTAAGGCGACCAGCTTAGCGAAAAACCGTACGTGCGAGAGGGAGTTCCCATATCGGCATCTCGTTCCAACTTATGGATTCGCTCGCCGCTGATCGCCTTAGACCAATGTCATGGCCAGGTCTTCAGCCCCACTTTACCGACTACCGCAGGTGTTGTTGTCAAACGTAATGATGTCCACTGGTATCCCACGCTACGTTTGACAACAACAACCTTGACTGGACATTGTCCAGTGGATATTGTCCATTGTCCACCCACAAGATGGACAGACGATCGTATGAAGGTCGCCGGAAGACGCTGGATGCAGGTCGCTTCTGCAAGTGGACTGAGATGATAATGATATATTTTTGACGTTTACCGTTTAGCTTTGGACTAACCCTTGACTGTGCAAGTAATAATTCCTTAGTATTCAAGTAATAATTCAAATCATTTCACTCTTGAGATTGACATAATTAAGATAAGAGCCTCGATGAGATTTTTCGACCGGTTAAGCCAATCGCCTGTTATCAGATAGTAATTGATTTGGGATTGATTAATTAATGGGTAACGCCATAACCCTGCGACAGTCACACGTAGAGATGGGTCGTCCCCGGTAACTTACCCAACACAGTATGGAGAATATTCCCGGGAAATTAAGTAATTGGGAAATTATCAGAAACAACCCATCATTAGTCACACGCCAGCCCTGGGTCGTCATTTAGAACTTTATCACCTAAATAATTTGTAATTTTATATGTTGAATTGCGAAATCCTAATTCGTGTACATATTAATTAGTAAACCCAGTCCATAAAATACAGCGTATGCTAGTTTAAGGGCTGGAAGAATAATTTAAATTGTGCAGCCTGGTCTCCTACATATTATGCATCTATCAACTATCCAGCAGTATGCTCGGTTGCGGAGGGGACAGGACCCTGAGATACAGGATGACCTAGTTTAGGTGTCCGAGCCTCACCGCCATCGAGCACCTCAAGTATCCAGTGCAATATACTTTGTATTTTGTAATGGTTATGTGGTATGTCGACCAAATATGTATTATTTACTTATTGTTCTTCAAATAAAATTCATTTTCATTTTCATATTTAATTTAGATCTAACCTTGCTAGTTATGTTTTTAAACAAGCCTTCATAGAGAAAAACTTGTTATACACAGTTGATTTTGTTAGATTAGTCATCAAGGAGATAAGCATGAAAGACGTCATCTGGATGCGATAGTTCGATTCGTTTCATGTAACGTGAGTCACTGATTGTTACGTTACTGATATCAACATGCGTCTCATTACTATTTAAAATATTTATCGGCTTAGTACTAGTAGTATCGACCAGTAATACACAATTAACGGGCATCCGTGAGAATTGCTGTAATATTCGTTTAAAATAATTAGAAATAAACTACGGAGTAGAAAAAATAGGTCAACAAAAGAAAATGAAGGCTAAGCGCAATTTGGTTTGCAAAAGACGGGTTATAAAACCAAGTGTCTACCTACATATTTACAACTCAACGGTTAAAATGAGACTAACAGTACGCTAGCCCTGTATGAATTTGACTATGACTACGTAGTATAAAATAAAATCACTTTTTCTGTCCCTATGTCCCTTTGTACGCTTAAATCTTTAAAACTACGCAACGGATTGATGATGAGATTTTTAATAGGTAGAGTAATTCAAGAGGAAGGTTTTTATGTAAAATATGTAAGTAAATTCTTTATTGTAGCATGAGACACGCGTAGAACAAATTTAAACAAGTACAAATCCGAATTTACCCCTGCTATCCTGAACTGTTCATTAAAATGAATATGAAATAATAATAAAAATCTTGGGACATCTTACACAAATTATACGGAATGTATACACATTGGTGAAAATTAACGAGCCGACCAAGATGGCCGATTGTGAGGCTAACATGTGCCGTTATTGTCCGCCAGTGTACGCCACAATAAGCTCAATTACAGCGAGCTTTCGCCTGCGCTCCACTAGGGTTGCGAATACAAACGATACTCCAGTTTGCTTTGACAAGTTGCCAATCGCTAACGCTTAATCGGCAATCGTAAATGAAAGACAGCTAATGTCTTTGTAGCACTAATATGAAAGAGTGACAGAGAGGGAAAACTACGATACGCTACTAAGCGTTAGCGATTGGCAACTTGGCTAAGCATCCTGGAGCAGGGATCGGATACCGGTTTTTTCTCCATATAAAAGAACTGTTCGAATTCCGTTCTTTTTCGTTCTTCGGTGTATAAATTATTTGTTAATGGAGTTATTTAAAGATAAGTTGTTGGTAATATAACATTTTGAGTACTGCATAAAGAGTATAAAACTTTTTAAAATATTGGGCTATTTCGGGGTTTTGGAAAGAAACCGGTACCGATCCCTGTCCTGGAGTACGTGTGCCTGCTCACGCGTTTCCGCTACTGCAGCTGTGGCCGGGTCGCATGGTGGGATTGCACCGTCATTTAGGGACGGTGGAGAGAGGCTGTTGAAGGAAAATTTGCCATGATTTTGTTGATGATGATGCGGTAAAGCAAGGAAAAGTCCGATCTGAAAGCGAAGAGATGGAGAGAGAGGCTGGGGTTTGGTGCGCGGCTGTCGGTAACTAGTGGAAGTGCTGGCTTATTATGTGTCTGCTGCTAGGAGACAGATAAATGGTGATCCAGCGACAGTCGCGAGGGTTGCTACTTACAAAAACTCAAACTCAAAACATGTCAGCCTCCGTAGCCTAGTTGGTAGTAACCCTGCCTACGAAGCTGGAGGTTCCGGGTTCGAATCCCGGCGAGGGCATTATTTGTGTATTTATTTATCACAAATATTTGTTCCTTGGTCATGGTTGTCTATGTATTTAAGTTTCTATATGTATCTATCTATTATATATATCGTCGCCTAGTACCCACATCACAAGCCTTAATTGAGCTTACCGTGGGACTAGGTTGATTTGTGTAAGATGTCCCAAGATATTTATTATTTATTATTATTTATTTATTTATTCATGACACTTACATTACACTTTAGAAAATGAAAACAAACAAATACAAACATAGTGCCACGAAATGGGCCCTACTCAGCATGATGCTGGCTATTCAGCCAGCGCTGGTCTAGCGCTGGTCCGTAGGGACCATTTGGCGACGGGACGACTACGACGACTTACGACTTTGGTCTAAGGCGACCGGTGGGGCGGTGAAACAATTGCGGAGGGAGTTCTGATATCGGCCTTATTACTTAACTTATGGATTTGCTCGACGCTGGTCGCCTTAGACCAATGTCGAGGCCAGGGCATAAAGTGACCGGCGGGACGGAAAAACTATTGCGAGATCGAATTCCGATTTTCCGATATCCTTCTCTCACTCCTAATAATTAATATAATTCCCAATTATCAAAAAGTTTAATCCAACGTAATACGAGCGACAAAGAAACGACTGACGACGCCGATCGGTATTAATACTGAAAATGGGATAGCTTTTTCCAAAATGGTTTCCGAATTATACCGTTTTTCACTATGGCCACCCACAATTGATTAGTAACGGAACATATTGATTTAAACTTTCACGATTATCACTCATATTTTAAAGACAAACGGGTCTTAATCGCGTAAACTTACGTTTAATTATATCCTGACGTTTCGGGCATGACTTTACACCCGTGGTCGCAGGCAGACTGGCGAGAGAATGTATGTAGTAACGGAACGCCGGAAATATCAAAACGGATGTCTCCTTTTTCCAAAATCACTTAAAAAGTATTTTCATCAATCGTCGACAGCCCTGAATTACCCCTCTAATAGCGTAATTAGCATCGCGTATCACTAATTAACCATTACCGGCTTTATAAAGGTATTCTTTGGCCTTTTTACACGTAAGTACATTAATATGTAATAAATACCAGCTATACCTATGGATAATTTGTCATACATATTTACTACCCAATTGGGGTCATTTATTTTCCGTTTTTAAAACGGTTTTGTTTGTAGTATTATTAGTTTCGAGTATCTATGGTCAGGTCATCGGTCCACCTTGTGGTGGGCCTACCCACGCTACGCCTTCCGGTACGTGGCCGCCACTCAAGAACCTTCGCGCCCCAACGGCCATCGGTTCTACGCGCAATGTGCCCCGCCCACTGCCACTTCAGTTTAGCGATTCGGAGAGCTATTTCGGTTACTTTGGTTCTGCTGCGGATGGTCTCATTTTTAATCCGATCACGCAGAGAGACTCCTAGCATAGCCCTCTCCATTGCCCTGAAGTTGTACACAGTGAAGGTCGCAGGAGTTCGCTGGATGCGGGTGGCGTAGGACCGGTCATTGAGGCAATCTTTGGGGGAGGCCTATGTTCGGCAGTGGACGTCTTTCGGCTGATATGATGATGACGATGATCTATGGTCGCCATCAGATACATCTGAGTGGCCAAGATGTTCACAAATATCTGAGCAGAGTGCGTATAGTGCTATCTCTAGATATTTATAACTTCTTGATAAGCGCGACAATGATATTTGATAATTCTAATGAGCGAATGAGCGTTAGCGATTGGCACCTTGGCTACTGCGTGCTGTCTATTGTATTAAATATATATCTTGGGACATAATAAACATAAATAAATATCTTGAGACATCTTACACAAATTGACCTAGTTCCACAGTAAGCTTAATTAAGGCTTGTGATGTGGGTACCGAGCGACGATATATATAATAGATAGATAATAGATACTTAAATACATAGGCGGCCATGACCAAGGAACAAATATTTTTGATACATAAATAATGCCCTCGTCGGAATTCGAACCCGGAACCTCTAGCTTCTTTGGCAGGGTCCCAACCAGGCTACGGAGGCTGACACAATTTGTGAATTTTCTATTGTCACAGCTTTAGGATGACTGTTCAGATACTTTTGAGCACCGTGGACGCTCCAATATTTTTGACGGCGACTATATGTCTCCTCTGCCGTGTGGTGACGGCAGTAAGAATACATTAGTCACCACCCCAACTCTTGCCGCGAGTGTCGTATGAGCCAACTAAGGGATTGACGTGTCACTGACGTTCTTTGATAGAAGATTTATGATGGGCACCAGCGTCATTATAGTGGACACATTGTTGCGATTCCAATCCGCTTGCCCAGCGTGGCGATTGTGGGCATTTGCCTCCTAATGCGTCTGTGTGTGCATTAGCGTCACGAAAGCATATTCTTTTCCATTTTATCTATCACTCATTTATGACTCAATGTTTAGAAATCTTACTTGCCAAATTAGTATACCCAATTGCCCCCTTTAGAATAGAATAGGGGAAACTGTCCATAAAGAATAATGTAGTATAATTGTGCTGCTTGGAAACTGCGTTTGCGCAAGGCACTGAGCCTTAAAAAGCTCACAAAAGCTTTCAAAATGGCCGCCAAACGGGAACTGACTCATGGACAAGTCGGGTACCTACAATTATGCAATTGTAAAGTCTATTTGTTGTATTATATTTTACTGGCGTCCCGCCTCGGCTTCGCACGGGTACTATACCTACATAAAAACCTTCCTCTTGAATTACTCTACCTATTAAAAAAAGTCGCAAAATCCGTTGCGTAGTTTTAAAGATTTAAGCGTACAAAGGGACATAGGGACAGAAAAAGTAACTTTATTTTATACTATGTAGTGAAGTTACAAAATATATATTCAAAACTGCGATTCTCGATAATGAACCATGAATTTGTTAATAATTTTGAACAACTTTTACTACGAGGTCAAAGGGTCAACAACGGAATATCGGATGATTATAAATTCCGGAACTGTTACCTGATATTGGGTAACAGTTCCGGAATCTGAGCGATTCAACCGCCTAATTTTGGTGGCATCATTTTTGCGGAAGTTTCTATTCGCTTTAATGTGCTACTTTGTCATTTGAAGAAGGCACGGTACCTTATACAAATGACGAAGTATAACATTGAGACGTTTAGAAACTTCGACAAAAATAATGCCACCAAAATTAGGCGGTTAAAACGGTCAAATATTCACCCTATTATGCTTCAATTCCGGAATTCCTGTGGCTTAGTAACCTGATTATTATAATCGTGTTAATAACTATTTTATGTTTAATTGTTTATCCATATAATGCAAACACTTATTTTTTAAATTCCGGAATTCCAATATTTTCTGTGTCAATTCTGGAACTGTATACGGCAAAATCCGAAATTTAGGTATTTCGAAATTTCGGAATGCAAGCTCTACTCTGTCCTAATAGCTTTTAAATTTGTTCGATGTTATTATAGCCGGCCCGGGAACCTTGATCCCTATGACAGCTGTCAGTTCAATACATTACTTGTCAAGACGTGACATTGTTGACAGATAATGTATGGAACTGACAGCTGTCATAGGGATCCAGGTTCCCCGGGTTCGCTATAAGTCCCATAGGTAGAACCATGGGCCGTGGGCCTTACGGCTGAACTAAACCGAAGCTAACCTTTTTTTTCTTCCACAGTACGGCAGCGACGAATTCGGCCACGACTCCCCAAGCCGGTACGCCTCCCCCAAGGGAGCGGGTGGTGGCGCCTACCAGGAACCTTACTACGCGGGGGGAGAGTGGGCGGCGGGGTACTACCAGCCCCCTCCCCCATACCAACACGACACATATGGCGCGTCACCTGGTAAGACTCCTATTTTTCGCCTGTTCTTCACTAGCGTTATCCCATTGCCAGGGTCCGCTTTGCCCTACTTTGAGGCATTGTAGGATCCTGGGCAATTCCAAATCCTATTTTCTACTGTAACTACCAAGTGGTGGTCAAGAAATCCTACTTCTAAAAGTACCTTTTCTACCAACCAGGTAAGATCAGAACCTTATTTTATACAATACCACTAAAACCATACGATGTTGTCTGAGACAAGTCGAGTACTACCAAACACTCGATGGACACCTGATAAGACTCCTTTTTCTACTATCGAGAGCTGGTGGTAGTCATGGGACCCAGGAGACATACATTGCGGAGGGAGAGTGGGTTGCGGGGTACTACCAAGTCTACCAACCCCCTCCCCCTTACCAACACGCCATATATGGCGCGTCGTGATAAGACTCCTATTTTTCTACTGCAGCGTTATCTATCCCGACCCTTGCCAGGGTCTGTTTTCCTGCTACCTTCTCTCCACTTTGGGCGATCTTAGGCAATTCCAAATCCTATTTTTCTACTGTAACCAGACCTGGAATTGGGTCACTTGCTTTTATACAGGAAACCAGTCGAGTACCAACTAGTAAACCCTCGGTGAGCACCTGGTAAAGACATCTTTTTCTCCTATCGAGAGCTGGTGGTAGTCATGCAATCCAGGATTCATACTACGCGGGGGATAGTGGTCGGCGGGGTACTACCAACCCCCACCCCCGTCATCATCATCAGCCTATGTTAGTCCACTGCTGGACGTAGGCCTCTCCTATTAACTATGCGTTTAGGCGCATTAGGAGGTAAATGCCCATAATCGCCACGCTGGGCAAGCGGATTGACGATCGCAGTAATGTGTCCACTATGATGACGCTGCTGCCATCATCAATCTTGTAGAAAGGTCAGCGACACTTCAATCCCTTATTCGACTCTTACGACACCCGCAGGAGGAGTTGGGGTGGTGACAAATGTATTCTTACTGCCGTCACCACACGGCACCCCACCCCTGTACCAACACTGTAACTATAGAGAACTGGTAGTCATGAAATCCAGGAATTCTTTGCCCTAATCCTGCAAAGGAGACTGATACCCCTGGTAGAAAATGCAAATCCGGTTATTTTGATATGGGCAAAGCCGGTTATTTCATAGAAACTATCCGGTTTTGTATTCCCTACTCCCTGGCGAGCGTCAACCGGCGCGACTAGCCGCTGCCGTACACTTGTCTGTAGGTTAATGATGGTCAAGTGTTTATCGTTTGTCGTCATTGCCGTCACATTCAGACAAATGTGTAAGTCGCGTGACGCGTAGCACGATAAACGATAAAATCATCGGAACCACCACAAGCCACCAGCACTCAGCTCTACACAATTGACGTCAAATAATCAGAATTTATATGAAATTCCTGGCTTATACACAAGTGGTAAAAAAATAAATTTATTTATAAGAATAAGAATAAGAATGGTTTATTTGGTGGTCATACAATACAGAACAATAAATACAAGTATCAAACAGTAAGGATTTGAACACCAAAAAGGATGCCACTCAGCATGTGTCGTGTCAGATGACACGACGCTGGTTTTCAGGGCAACCAAGCTAAAAAGTGAAAAATGAAAATAACTAGAAAAATAGGTAAAACAGTAACAAGAGTCGGTAAATGTGTACAATGTAGAAGATAAACATAATGTAGGACTTAACATAATTGTCTTAAGAACATAGTGGCAAAGAGTACAATAAATTTGGTAAACACAACTTAGTAGATCTTTAAACATGTGTTTCTGATTCCAGGTCTCCCAGGAGCGCCGAGCGAGCCGGCGGGAGCGGAGCTACCCCTCCCCCCCATGTCGTCGTTCCGCGCCGCCGCCCCCCACCACTCGCCCACCGACGCCATGCTGGTGTCCAAGCCGCCTTTACAACCTGTAAGTACCCTACCCGTCAGCCTTCAAGTCAAGGGTGAATAGGTACCGAGCCGGATTTAGGGGGGGCAACCAGGGCCCCCACAATAGAGAGTTCGAAAAAAATCTAATTCCAACTAGTAAACACTAGTATTTTTCAATAGGTAATAATACCTATTGAAAGTGATCTACTCCGAAAACTAGATTTCAGTGAAATCATCAACGATCTTTCGGCGAAAAAAAGCTCGGAAGTTTCCGTTCGTTAACGCTAAAATTTTATATCAGATAATTCTCGTTTCCGATTATATTTGTATGTGTGTTAAATAATAAAATAATGTATACTTGTTTCCACAAAAAAATATTTCTTGAAAAATTGACTGGAAAAATATTAGCTACTTTATTTAGAAAATAATTGGGGGCCAGGGGGCCTCCACTCCTTTGTTGCCCCGAAGCCTCTCAACCTCTAAATTCGGCCCTAAATAGGCACCTGGGCGAACTCACTCCATCGTATGCCGCGTCTCTCCCCAGGGTGTTTAGACAAGTTGCCGATCGCCAACGCTTAATCGTCAATCGTAAACGAAAGGCCTGAAACTGTCTTTGTCGCACTAATATGAAAGTGACAGAGAGGGAAAACTACGATACGCTACTAAGCGTTAGCGATTTCTAACTTGGCTAAGCATTCTGAGATCAAATAAAAAAAAACTAAGTTCCGAGGTCCGAGCGATATTCTCGGCCGCGAACTAAGTCGTACTAGTCAGACAAAATCTCAGTCTCTGTCGGACTTTTCTTCAAACCCACAGGCAGGCCTAGCCAAAACGCCATTCTGCAATCGTAAACGATAAATCACGTGACCATAGTACTATAGTACTGTCACGTGACTTTTCGTTCGAATTTGTCATTCTCATACGTCATCAGCCCATCTGAGTCCACTGCTAGACGAAGGGCTCTCCTATTATCCGGTTGTCAGCCTCTGTAGCCTAGTTGGTAGTGACCCTGCCTACGAAGCTGGAGGTTCCGGGTTCGAATCCCGGCGAGGGCATTCTTTGTGTATTTATTTATCACAAATGTTTGTTCCTTGGTCATGGCTGTGTATGTATCTAAGTATCTATACGTATCTATCTATTATATATATCGTCGCCTGGTACCCACAACACAAGCCTTAATTGAGCTTTCCGTGGGACTAGGTTGATTTGTGTAAGATGTCCCAAGATATTTATTTATTATTTATTATTTATTTATTTATTAACTATGCGTATAGACGCATTAAGAGGTAAATGCCCATAATCGTCACGCTGGGCAAGCGGATTGGCGATTTCAATGTGTCCACTATGATGACGCTGCAGCCCAAGATATTACAACATTTAGTTAAATAGTTAACCAAATTGAGTATATGGTCCGCAAAAAATCCGCTAGCGGCCAAAAAGATGCAAATTTTTGACCAAAAGGTCCACACTGGCAACACTGCTCACTAAAGCCTCCTGCACAGATGTACGCCGCAGCGACGACGCCGACGGTAGCGGAGGCTGGCAGTCTGTCCTCATACGGGTCATCACCGTCGACGCCGGTGCACTCCCCCCCGCCGCTGCCCGCGCGGCTCTACCCCCCTCTCAAGCACAGCCCGCACATGCATCACCACAGTACACAGGTCAGTCGCTAGGGACCTATAAGATCACCGTGGCGTGGATACCTGGACATCAGGGTAACCTGAAAACAGATGAACTGGCAACGGACGGAGCCGAGAAAGAATTTTTAGGTGCGGAATCGGTTTTGCCCATGTCAGCCGAGGTTAACAAAGGAGTAATGAGTAAACTGTACCCCCCTCTCAAGCACAGCCCGCACATGCATCACCACAGTACACAGGTCAGTCGCTACTTCGCTAGGGAGCTATAAGAAGATCACCGTGGCGTGGATACCTGCAGTGTTATTCACTAAGGAAACCGCCTTGCTGTCTCGGTGACGAATGCGGCGTGAGTTGGAATTGGAACTACAGTGCGTCGAGAGTTTGACGTTTAATGTACGAACTTCGTATCCTCTAACGAAAAACAGCGACGAACTCGCCCACAACCTCGCTCACAGCCTCGATTCCTAATGTCAAATAAAACAGCTAGGATTTTAGACAAGGCTGTGTCGACATCGAGCTCGTTGACTAACGCAGTGTCGAATGTGTGAATAAGAGAATAGCATAGCTGGACATCAGGGAGCCACAGTAACGTGAAAGCAGATGAACTGGCAAGGGCCGAGAAAAGATTTTTTGGTCCGGAATCGGTTTTGCCCATGTCAGCCGAGGTTACCAAAGGAGTAATGAACTAATGAGTAAACTAAAAAAAAATGGAAGCGGAAGTCGCTTGCAGACATGCTAAAATGATGCTAAGTGGCAGAGACCTAAAGAGAACCAGATACCTTACGAAGCTGGAGAAAACCAACTTGAGGATAATATTTTCTTCGGTTACCGCGAGGATTACACGTGAAATAAAACTATGAAAACATGAGTCATCCGCAGACCACGAACCCTGTAAAGTGTTCGAAACGTCGGAATGGAGTTAAAATTAGTTAGTATACGCGAGTTTATCCGTTTTCATAGTTTTATTTAAACTTGAGGATGTTGACCGGAATTGTTACGGGACACAACACCCTCAACAGCCATTTTCAGGTGATGGGAATAAGCGACGAAGCAGCCTGTATACATTGCGGAAGAGACGAAACCAGCCAACATGTCCTTGCTGAATGCGTCAGGTACGCAGCGGCGAGATATGCCGTGTTTGGCTGGGATAGGCGAAGGAATAATAGGAGAAGGAACACAGGGAGGTCGACCTCAGACACTGCGGTAGCGGAGGCAGCCTGCCCTTGTACGGGTAGTCGACAACGGTGCACTCCCCCCTCTAAGCCCCCCCCCCCCCCCTACCTCCTCAAGCACAGGCCGCACATGCATCACCACAGTACACAGGTCAGTCGCTACACAGAGTACACAGGGTGCTTAGACAAGTTGTCAATCGCTAACGCTTAATCGTCAATCGTAAACTAGAGATGCGCAAAATAGGTCACGGAGTTGAAAGGCGTGATTCATGTCTTTCGCTCCCGGAAATATATATCACTCATTTCGCTCAGGGGATCTGTAGAGAGGTCAGAGACAGAATGAGTGAGATTTGAATGATTCACTGAATGGCCGACACGCTCCGAATTCTTCCGAACCGCATCGAGTTGAGTTGATGAGCGAGTTAAATCTTCAGTGAGTTGAAGAGCGAGTGAGTTGAATTAAAAGATAGATCTTTTATTTCACTCACTTATGAACGACACATCTCTATCGTAAACGAAAAGCAGCTAACTGTCTTTGTCGCACTAATGAAAGAGTGACCTAGAGGGAAACTACGATACGCTACTAAGCGTTAGCGATTGGCAACTTGGCTAAGCATCCTGGTCAGGCAACGCCACCATTATTGAATTTAGGCCTTTGTGTTGTTAATTGACAGACATTAATGATCAAATGAACAAAAAATCTTTAATTACCTAGCAAATGTTAAAAAAAACTTTTTTGCGATAGTTTGATTAATAAAATTCTTTTTTTGTATATTAAGGCATTCAAAACATCAAAAAAAATATTTTTGTTTTGCAGATTCGACCAAAACTCATTTAACATTTTTTGCTTCTTTTAGGCTGCGGCTCCATTGAGGCGGAGAGGAGCGGAGATGTGCAAAATAGGCCAATGAGACCGCATCACAGTGTTTCGAATTTTGAATTTGAAGAATGTAATTGGTCAATTTTGCACATCTCGGCTCCTCTTCGCCTCAATGGAGCCGCAGCCTTAGTCTCAGGAATACGCTGTTAGAATTTTTCCCTTTCCTCATGGGCACCTTGTAGTGCTCTGTCTGTACTGTATTACTAACCTGTACCCCGTTGATTCCAGGGCGCCAATTGGGTGGCAAGCGGGGTGGCGTCCCCCGGCAGCGCGGGCACCCCCCACCCCCTCCCCGGGGTGGTGCTGCCCAACGGTCACCACCAACATGTCGCCGTCTTCCCGCCTAATGTCATGGTCAGTGCCGATTCAAACTAAAGTTTTTTTGGTTGGAAGTCATCTGTCATGTATAATTGAGCTTTTTTTTGTTGTCGAATTAGTTTTATATAAATAGTTGTACTTTTCGTAGTCTGAATTATGAGCTACTTAAAAGCCAGTAGAAGAAAAAAAGCGTAGTTTTATTACACGGAGTTACGACTTTTCATATACTTTTTATGATCGTAACTCGAAATCTCAAAAGAGTACTGAAAATTTGTGTTTCCTAAAATGATTAAAAGAGCTAATTTTGAATAGAAAAAGTAAAAAAAAAACAAAAACAATTCAACATCAAAATAAAAAAATCACATTTTATATTTATTGTTATTGAATGAATTATATAATGTAACAATATATTTAATACTTATTTGTATAGATTTTTTGATTTGATTTGAATTGAATGCGAATAGTGATTTTGATATTTTTTCATGGCAGTCAATGACAGATGACTGACAATAGTTATAATTAATTACAAAAATAAATCAAAATCTTAGAAATTGACTTTGAATTCGCTTTTTGAAATAATTCACTAGAGTTTTTAGTGATCTTTAGTAATATTCAAGCATGTATCCCAGCATGGATGAACCTAATTTTTAATATTTTATAGTTTTATGAAATCCGAATCGAAATAAGAATACAGATTTAAATAAATAACAAACTGAGTCTGTCTGCGACTACGGGTGTGTAACGTCATGCCCGAAACGTCAGGATTAAAGACTGAATAGGGATGATGACTGTTATGTAGTTAAAATAAATTATTTAACATTATGCACGATATAATACGCAAAGATATTATTACTAAGATGTCGATTGCAGTAATTTTTGTACAGAACTTCTATTTAATAATTTTGAAATTTTGAAAAGAACTTAAAAGAGTAGGTCATTTGGCAGTAATCAAACGTGACGTCACTTTTGAGTATTTCATATAAAATTCCATAGTGGTGTTCGTTTTGACAGTTCGAAAAAAGATGCTGATTTGACTTGCCAGTCATCATGCCTATTACGTAGAAAAATAAGGGCGTTTCGAGTTTAGCGGGCTTCGGTTTTCTACGACAAATCTGATTTTATTATATCAAACAATTGTTTCACTCTAGTTATCAGTAATATTTCGATTCTGGATTTAGTTGCTATTGTTAGAGTTGTAATACTGGCTCCTTCACAACTTTTGTTACAAGAAAACATGAAATAAAATTTAGTCAATTAATTACAAATTTACTTAAATGATGAACTATACATTCAGTATAGTTATCGATGAGTCATAATTTATTTATAAATATCTGACGAAAGAAGTGAAGTAAGCCAAGGTTTTAATTAATATTTCATTTGTTTTCTTTACGTTTTCAATGAAATACAGTATGACTTCACTTGTTTGATTAATGAGTAATATTTAACATTTATTTAAATTATTGGTAACCTTTTATAAGCGTGTACGATTTTAACCGGTTTTCGTTAAAAGAAAAAGTCATACTGTCGTTTATTGAAAACTTTTTTGTTTTTTTTTAATCAGCGACCCGTTTGGAGCTTGTTACCATTGCCCTTGATGTAGTAGATAGTGTGGTTTAGTAGCTAGCTTCTCCTCCTAACAGGAAGACATGCAAACTTCATTACAATCATTATTCGTCTAATACATTCATGATTAATATTGTTAATCAATGAATCCGCGAAAAATAACGACATTTCTAAAAAATTCAATGAATAGACATTTCAGTGCAGGAAAAATATAATACTATGTCCTAAATATTAGTTTAGAAGAAAATATTCAAAGCTAAATTAATCATCCGTTAACAAAATGTAGAAAAAATTCTAATTAATATTTTATTTTAATGAATTTAATTTCCAATGCAAAATTTACAGAGTAAGATTAAAAAAAAAAGAAATTAAACAATACATCACAAACAAAAGAAAGTTTGATTTGAACGTATGTATATACCATGATGAAATATTAGTTTAGTTAGTAGGTAATAGCTTGTGCGCTACCCAGGATGTACATAAACATTACATCTAACAAGGTGATACTAATAAATTGAAATATAATAGATAATCAATTTATTACAGTATCTGTCCGACATTTCATTACGGATAACCTAAAATAAAATGATATACAGTGTAAACTCTTTATAACGTTTTCCTTTATAACGATAACCTCCCTATAACGTTGAAGTGAGTACAACTTGGTTGGTTTGCGTTAAAACCCACATATTGAAACACTCTTACGATACGCCATTCTCTATTACGAAGAAATGTATGAAATATTTTTAGACACATCCTTGGTCGGTCTAGCTTTTGTTATCCTTAATTGCCTTGAACACGTGTAGTATGATCCATTGTTTTCTCGAAAGTGATGGGCTTCGACCAAGCATACTTGGTACCATCGTAGTATCAGTCTTGCTAATTTGGTTGTTTTTTTTTTGTTCTCTCCGTATAACGATAACTCTCTATAACGATAAAAAATGCTCAGTCCCTTGAGTTTCGTTATAAAGAGTTTACACTGTACTTTGTTATCACAATGAAATTTATAAATAACAAACGAAATAATAACCAAGGAGCGGAATTCTTCATAGCAAAAACTAAACCGTCAGAGGGATTGACCGAGGTGTTTTATCGACTATCGATAAATAATTAACACTTGATGGTTCGTCGCTAAGTTTTATTTACCGTAATCAAGCTTTTAGGCATACATATTATACAGTGGCGGCAGATTATTAGGGATATCATTCTTTAGTTCTATCTCATTGTAATTTAAATTATTTTAATAAGGGACAAAGTATGAATTGATTGAAAAGTGTAGGTACACTTTTTTTTAAATATGGTTTAGAGTTAGTAAACAATTATTATACAACGTGTTATTCAAAACATAACATGAACAGTCTTTTAAAAAAAATCCAACATTAGTAATTATGTCCCTAATTAATTATCTGCTCGCCACTGCACTCGTTTATATCTAAAAGCTTAATTACATTATTTCGACGATGTTTCATTGAGTATAATTTTGTTTATCGGTAGTCGATAAAACACTTCGTTCAAACCCTCTGACAGTTTGATTTTTGCTATGAAGGATTCCGACAGTCCATCATTGGTCTAATACAAATCTAAACATGACAACATAATACCGAAAAAAGGACATTAACACACACAACCAAAAATTTTAATCTCAATAAAAAAAAATAAAACATACGTGATCAAAATGCATCTATCTACGAGCATAAAATATAATAAAAGTATGCAAGTTGGTGAATGGTGCGGGCTCCCGGGCGCTGTGTGACCGCCCTCGTTGTTGTTGCCACCCGCAGACGGCGCCGGCCGAGCAGCGCCAGCTCGACGAGGCCATGGTGTTCCTCCGAGAACACTCCGACGTCGGCGTGAGTATACTATATACATCACCCGCACCGGCCTACGTACAGATATGTACGGTGAATGGTGGCTCCCGGGCGCTGTGTGACCGCCCTCGTTGTTGTTGCCACCCGCAGCTCGACGAGGCCATGGTGTTCCTCCGCGAACACTCCGACGTCGGCGTGAGTATACTATATACATCACCCGCACCGGCCTACGTACAGATATGTACGGTGAATGGTGGCTCCCGGGCGCTGTGTGACCGAACCAGCCTACGAACAGATAAAACATGGACGCACGCCATACTTAACACGTACGACGCCGGTGACACACATATGTGACCGAAAAAACTATACTCCTATGCCAGTGACACACATACGTGATCAAAGTAATCTTATTCTTATGCCACTAGCATTAATCAAGTTCTCACTCCTATGCCAGTGGCATAGAAATGCGAACGTTTTTGCCACAGTGCTGTGTCGCCGGCATAGGAGGATTTCTATCAGATAATTTCGATCGGCATAGTATAAGCACTTAGTGAAACAGTACCGGAGGCGAACGTGTTAATTGCCTTTCAAAAACGGTCCTGAATTTTACTTGACAAATGTCCCCTCTTCAATCACACACACTCATCAGCCTATGATAGTCTGCTGGACGTAGGCCTCACCTATTAACTATGCATATAGACGCATTAGGAGGTAAATGCCCATAATCGCCACGCTGGGCAAGCGGATTGGCGATCGCAGTAATGTGTCCACTATGATGACGCTGCTGCCCATCATCAATCTTTTATCAAATAGTGGTCAGTGACACTGCAATCCCTTAGTCGACTCTTACGACACCCGCAGGAGGAGTTGGGGTGGTGACAAATGTATTCTTACTGCCGTCACCACACGGCATAAATGCATCACGGTAATTCATTTCAATATCAACCTATAAAGACTTAAACCACCAAAAATAGTTGTGATTGGTCTGTCAAAGTTTTTATTGGCTATATTCTATAAACATTTTTAAAAAAATTGCGCCGAAATATGCGCGGTGTTAAGAAAAGCGCTATGTCCTGCCCATCTTGACACTATTGAACAATTGCTTTTGGGGCATTTTTGAGCTGGCGTTAGACGTCCATGTTATATATGGTCGCAGGTCCCAGCTCTTACAGACCAGTGTACTGGTGTCACATCATCACGTCATCAGCCTGTATTAGTCCACTGCTGGACGTAGGCCTCTCCTATTAACTATGCGTATAGACGCATTAGGAGATAAATGCACGTAATCGCCACGCTTGGCAAGCGGGTTGGCGACCGCAGTAATGTGATCAGCAAGTAATCGGCATCGTCAATCTTCTGTAACGGAATGTTCATTGACACTTCAATCATTTAACGATAGTATCCATTATTGTTATTCTGAGAAGAGATGTTTAATTTTATTGATTATGTAATACAAAATTGTTTTTTTTCTGAAAACACGCCTAAATACTTTTTACAGTATTAACTATCAGAATAGACCATTATACCTAACAAACATATTCATCATCTTAAATTTCATAAATTGTTCTACAAATGACATAGAACTATTATTAGTGAGTGCGTGGCATGGTTTGGTTTTGAGCTTACGTTTTTATTTGCGTACCTAAAACAGTAGATAATCAGATAATATTGAATATTTCTTAAGTTGTCCTTCCCCTGTAATAATAGTACTCTGTAATTGCTATAGTTTTATTACCTTCAGATTAAATAAAGGACTTATCCTTGACCAACACTTACATTTGTGTTTGTGAAAATTACATAAATAACATTCTTAGGTCAAATGGGTATTTCTTATATAGTTTTGTGAGTTGTCACAGGCATGTACAGTGGCGTTCAGAATTACATAAATAAATGTCAATATATAAAATAAATAAATAAAATGTACATGTCTCTGTACCCAGAAAAATTGAAACGGTCAATGCTGCATATAAGTAAAGAATGCAAAACCGGTTACGGTTTGTATGAAATAACAGATTAAAATCGGTTATGCCCATATAAAAATAATCGGTTTTGCATTCCCTACGTATAAGCGATAAGTAATAAATGTATGAGGATGACAGATTCGACCGAAAAGTCACGTGACCATTTCCATACATTTATTTATCGCTAATCGTATTATCAAACCGCGATTCGAATGGGATTCGAAAGTACTGTTGACACAACAGTGAATAAGTCAATTTAAGATATATTCATAGTTATATTATAATATATTCAGAGCTTAAGTGCAGAGACTTGCAGACGATAGATTAATTAATCGCCCACTACGTCTATAAACAACTCTTTTCTTGGTGAATGCTGTGTCATTTGTGGTGTCAACAGTACTTTCGAATCCCTTTCTGATTCCGGTTTAATAATATACGATCGCAGAATGGCTTCGCTAGGCCTGTGTTAATCGGAGCCTATGTTTATTGTCTGTGTTGTGCAGGGCGCCAGGATGGAGGAGAGACTCGACGACGCCATCAACGTGCTCCGCAATCACGCCGAGGCGCCCGAGCTCTACCCGCAGGATGTCCACCACCAGCCGCCAGGTACATCGTCAGCCTCACACTCACCACTGCTGGATTAGATAGATAGATAGAATACTCTTTATTGCACACCTTAACAAAAAAGAAAACATGATTAAAACAGACGATTATACATAGAGGTACACAACAGGCGGTCTTATCGCTATAAAGCAATCTCTTCCAGACAACCTTTGGGTAGCGGAAACAAATTAAAATAGTGAAACAGTAGGTGATTGCAACATTTTAAGAAGCTCATTTATCTTATCACACACATTTAAAAGTACATATATATATATATATTATAAATATACAAAACATACATATATATTCATACATATAAATAAATACATATATACCTACATATAAAAATTGGATTAGTTAACTAATAACAAAACAGTCGGTTCTGGCGCTTCGCCGGCCGCTACCGCGGCACGCTCGCTTCGCTCGCTCGGCTCGCGCGCTGTATGGTCGCAGTTTCACCTAACACTTCTCCTCGCTTCGCTCGTCGTCGTACCGTCTTTGTTAGCAAGTTCAGAAACACCGTTGTGCTAAAAAGTTTCCACATATAGGTACGAAAAGGATGACGAAACGTTATTCGGCCTAGTGAAAGATTTGACAAATGATGAGTATGCTAAAAGCATTGTGTCATCACAATAATCCGTTTTACAATAATTCTGCCAAATGAAACGTTGTCATACAAAAATTTGCTAATAGTTGGTTGCCAAAGTGAATCATCGGCGAAATGTTGGTAGGCAAATGAAATTCGGGCAAAAAAAGTTCGGAGAAAAGGCAGAACCCCCCTTTCCTATAATGCGTACGGATACGGATGCATTAGAAGGTAATGCCTTTAATCCCCACATTGGACAAGCGAGTTGGCGATCGAAGTAATGTGTTCAGTGTGATGACACTGCTGTCATCAATCTTCTAACGGATGGTCAGTGAGTAGTGACACTTCAATTCCACCACTAACTACTCTGTCCATTAGGAAAACATTTACCCCCTTATTCATAAACATTTGTTAACTTAACAAGCCGATAATAATTGTTCGTCACTTTTACTCTTATGGACACATTGTTAAAACCGAAAGGGACAAACAATTATTAGTGACTGTTAAGTTAACAAACGTTTATAAATAAGGGGGTTAGTAATTGTCCTATTCCGCGTTTGAACCTTTTTTTCATAGAATCTTTACTGTAAAAAAAGCGCATTTCTGTTACCGGTTTGTACCAAATTAACCGGTTAATTCCTATTTCATATTTTGGTGGCGCTTACTTTCACACTGAATATTTCGTTTATTCATAAGCATAAATGTAGCTAATGTTAATGATATTTTGATAGTTTTGTCCATCATGTAGGGCGGGAATTCCACATGCACCCATTACCAATTGCTAACGCTCAATATCGTATCGTAGTTTTCTGACTATGTCAATTTTGCTTTCCGTTCTCGATTCACGATTGAGCGTTAGCGATTGGCATCTTGGCTACGCCTCCTGGTCTGTCTAAGATTGCATATAGGTGCTCAGGAAATTTACTAGACTATACAGGGTGGCCCATTCAAATCGGTCAGTATGGGAAAGGCTGAAACTATAAGACATACGAAGATTTGTTCTTAGGAACCATGTCACCGATTTTGATAAAAAGAAAAACTGCATTCATACATTTGAAAAATAAACTGTACCCAGCCAGGGAATCGAACCCGGTTGTTCACACTATTTCTATTCAGATATCGTTTGTGTAGGTCTTAAGCAGTAAATGTCTCTAAGAAACATGATGTCTAAAATGAATGGAATTCATTGTTTTCACGTACTTAAATTTATTTTACTAGGTGTTTATTGTGTAAATCTTAAGAGAAAAAAACTTTTTTATTTCATATTTATCAACGCAGTTTTTCTTATTATCAAAATCAATGACATGGTTCCTAAGAACAAATCT
The DNA here is from genome assembly GCA_025490895.1 of Thaumatotibia leucotreta. Taxonomy (NCBI): domain Eukaryota; kingdom Metazoa; phylum Arthropoda; class Insecta; order Lepidoptera; family Tortricidae; genus Thaumatotibia; species Thaumatotibia leucotreta. The sequence continues at coordinate 242 of JALPQI010014494.1, read as the reverse complement.
TCTTATGTCTTATAGTTTCAGACTTTCCCATACTGACCGATTTGAATGGGCCACCCGGTATACTAATGAATTATGACCCTGTGACTAACCGAGGTTAACTGATTAATAATAAATAATCGTAATTAGCAGCAGTGTCGCGGCTGGGTCCCGGCATCCCACAGCTGCATGAAGCGCCCGTCAAGATGGAGCGACATGTGCTGCCCAACACCAGTACGTATCCAAGTAAGTATCGTTACTCCACG
>JALPQI010014493.1:0-27777 GCA_025490895.1 Thaumatotibia leucotreta | reverse complement strand
TATTTTATTTTTTATTTGTCTTCTTCATCACTTATCCTCCTGAGTGGTAACTTTTTCAATAGTAAAACTTGACTGTAATCATGAGTAGATCCAGAAAATATGATTTTGTATCATTGTGTTTTATAACATTTCACCCAGTATATTTCATTTGGAATTTCATTTTTTGATGATGGGGTGTATAGTAAAGCTAAACATGGCTGAACCAAGTGGGTCACTTTGTTAACAACCTACGGAAGAAAACAAAACGTTAGATCTGTATGATAATTTAAATGGAGAACTATAGCACTGCCAAAGAAATTTGTAGGTCAAAGGAATTTTACGAATACGAAATGTGAACATAAAGCACGCTACAATATATTATTCTCCAATTTTCTAAACGTATGCAGAAATAGGGTTTTAATTTATGTGTAGTTAAATTGCTGTACCAAATGTTATTAACACCTGAGGTGATACCAGCGCAATACCAACTTTGTTACTAATAATTGCGGATAGTTAAGTTTTTATTAAAATATCTCATATTTACGTGAAAATAAGTAAATAATATTGTTTCTATAAATTAAAGAATTAAAATTACCAATAAATAAAATATCTCAACGTCTGTTTTTAGAAAATAATTATTTACTATTGTAAGAACATTTCATTGCTGTGGCAATATTTTCGTAGATTCTTTGGCCTCGAACTCCAATTAGTGGTTTACTAGTCAATCGTGCTCCTAGTGACATCTATTGTAACATATTCCGAACTATTTGAGCCTTCTATGAAACAGACCCTCTATATTTGGGTACTTTGTGGTTATGTCGATGTTCGATTTAGTCAATCTCTAGTTGCTGCTAGAAAAATATCTAGGTATAGTTATTACTGCTTAGTTATGATATAAATATTGTTTCGTTCTTGATTTAGTTTGAAAGTCACTAATTTCCCAACTGACGTCACATCAAGGACGCACAATCATAGATTGCGAAATCTAAAACTAAGTACAGTAAATGGTCAATATAAGTGGATCAGGTAAATTTCATCATCAGTCCATCTAGTCAGCTACCGTATGATGTTAGCAACTTCGGAAATCGCGATGCATTTAGATATTTTCATCACACTTGCTGTCTAAGCGCGCCATTGCTTGCATGCGTAGCGGGAGTAATAGAAAAGTGAAATTTCCTAAGGAGTAATAGAAATGACTGTACCTACGTCATACAATAATATTTGTCTTAAAACTTATTTTTTGTCTGCAAGTGTGGTGAAAATCATTATATGCATCACGGTCGGTAAGCGGAATGCACAATGTACTATATCGTCATTGCAAACTCATGAGGGTTGTAGTTCTCACTCTCATTTTTTTGCATTTTTTTCCCGTTTTATTTGATCAGCCCATATCAGTCCACTGTTGGTCGTAGGTCTCTCCTATTTACTATGCGTATCGACTAGGGCTACCGGTATCCGTGTTACCCGCAGACACGGGTACACGAATCCTTAGCACCGGCGGTACTAAGAACCCGAACGACACGAAACGCCAAGAAACGTTTCCAACTTAGAAACGTTTCCAAGCGCGGGTCCGCGGATCTACTTAGAAACTTTTCCAAGCTTGAGTCTTGCGGATCCATTACAATTGAATATTCGAAAAACCTATGTTTTTATTAGTAAAAAGTCTGAAACAAAAAAATACCTACCGAAAAATTCGCGGTTTCTTACGAATTACGAAGCTAGAAATTTTCTTAGTTGCAGGTTAAATGCGGTTCAATACTTTGTTCAAATATAAAATCGTACCTATATTTTAGATTGCCACTGCCACTACACATTGAGGGCGGATCAGACACAGGTACTCGGGTATCCGTGTCTTAATTACACGGTTCCTAATTAAACGTTTCCAACGGGTAAGAAACCCGTTTCCCGGTAGCAAAGAAACGGGTACACGGAAACGGGTACACGAAACCCGGACACGACCGAGAGCCCTAGTATCGACACATTAGGAGGTGAATGCCGATAATTGCCACGCTGGATAAGCGGATTGGCTATAGTAGTAGCATGTCCACTATGATGACGCTGCTGCCCATCATTAATCTTGTGTCATCGAATGTTCAGTTCCACTTCTTTAGTTATTATTGTTTTTTATCAATAAAAAAAATGATTTTATTTGACTTCAATCCCTTAGTCGACTTTTGCGACACCCACGGGAAGAGTTGGGGTGGTGTCAATAGTACATTGTGCATCAAGGGAGGTAAGTACGGAATCACTAACGAGTATATAGGAGTAGTATTCCGCTTACCGACCGTGATGCATGCAATGTTTTTCATCACAGTTTTAAAGTAATATTATTAAATGACGTACTAACATTTCTATTACTCCCTAGGGCATTTCACTTTTCTATTACTCCTGCTATGCATGCAAGGAATGGCGCATTTAGACAGCAAGTGTGATGAATAATGTATTCTCACTGCCGTCACCATGCGGCAAATAAAATAGCTTTATTTAATATAAATTGTTGGAATACAATCTGTAGGTAGCGATAATGTTTTAATATCCCTATATCATTATGTTATTAACATAATTATGAATCTCATTCTATGACGTCCGTCCTTTACAAGTTAATAGAGACGCTTTACGTCATGACAATTTCAAAATACGAGGGCTGTTCTGAAAGTTTTTAGTTGCTCCGGTTCTATTCATGCGATTTCAATAAAACTTACACCATTTTGAGGGATATTTCAATGACGCTTTAGGCGGTGTAAATTTGTTTTCGTAAAGATTTTAGATATTTTTATTATTTTGTTTTACTTAGACGTGTCGAGCCTTACTCCAATGACCATGATACCGGTTTTTTAAGACACTTTTTTAATGAGATGCTATGAGCATCATTCGCTTATAAAACTATTTTATTTTAAAGATACTAGTAATTGAAGATACTTCCGTTATTTTTAAGTACAAATTACGTGATATCCTTTACTTTAATTATAAATGAGTAGGCATCGAAAAAAATCGTAAACTCTAAAATTGGAATTTCGAATATTGTAAAAATCATCATTCTATCAATAATCATTGTTCTTCAAATATAATTTAAAAAACGCAAAACGAACTAAATTATTTATCCCGGGTATATTCAAGTACGGCTTTCAAAGATTTTTATACAAAATATGCTTCAATGTGTCAAAAATGGCCAATTTTTCCATACAATGTCAAATTTCATACAAAACAGCTTTTTGTAAAAAAAATATAATAAATAAACTATTCCCATTACATGTATGAATTTACTAACCATAATAAGTATTGAAATGTCCCTCACAATGATATAAATTCAATTTAAATCGCATGAATAGAACCGGAGCAACTAAAAACTTTCGGAACAGCCCTCGTAGTGTAGTCTACAATAAAACAAATAAATAAATATCATAGGACATTCTTACGTACTGAATACTCAAATCAACCTAGCCCCACTGTCCTTAGCGATGATAAATATACATATAATACCGTATTATAATGGATGTAGTGCAAAACTTTTGCCGTCGTATTCATCGTATTTTCATGGAAACGGTCAAATTAACCTTTTTGTCTTAGTTAGTTTCATTGCAATGGATACTAATGTTCATTACTGTGATCGCCAATACGCTTGCCCAGCGTGGTGATTATGGGCATTTACCTCCTAATACGTCTATACGCACAGTTAGTAGGAGAGGCCTACGTCCAGCAGTGGACTGACATAGGGTGATGATGGATACTAATGTTCATTGTGACAGCAATATGAATTCAGGCGGTTCCAAAAACCGAAGGAAAAATTTGCATTACATTTGTAAATATTACTTATAATTTAAGTACATGACATTGAAATATTGTCATCAATGAGTGATAAAATCTGAGTGAAATGAACCTCATTGATATACGGTAAAAGTTCAATTTCCGGTTCCCTCCACTATCATTACATCTTACTGCCATAAATAACAGCCTTACACGGCAGTTGACAATTACATTACAGTGTCAAAACAATAAAAGGTGAGACAACGACCTTATTACGATACAGTAAACCTACCGCGAACTTCGAAAATCTAAAATTTTGAGCATCCGTGATTACAGCGTTACTGATATGACAGCACATCAGTAATGATGCATTTATTGGAATGACTGAGACAGACAAATGCTCAAAATTTACGAATTTCGAAGTTGGCGTAAAAGTGCACTTAGACCAAACGAGCCTTCGCTCATTCTATCCCCCACTCTAGGAAATCAACGAATTTCGACGAATCACGTTTTGTGTAACGAACGAATTTCGTAGAGTGATGGGGAATAGAATGAGCGAATGCTCGTTTGGTCTAAATACATCTTAACGTTCTATCCGGCTCGCTCATGCCAATACGCAAGTACGAGTGGGATGGATAGAAAGTAAACGCGAGTTAATAATGTAGCAGCAGGTCATGTTAGGGATACTGATTGATTAAGAGTATTGAGTGCCAATAACGCTTGAACACACGATCATCCCTTGTTTGTGTTGTTTTTCCTTTACCCATGCTTTTTTTAACGGAAAGGCCAGCATGGCTATGGGTAGGCCCCCCACAAGGTGGACTGATGAAGTGATGACCTGGTGAAGGTCGCAATAGTCCGCTAGATGGCAAAGAACCGGCCATTGTGGCAATCTTTGGGGGGCGTCCACTGCTGAACATAGCAGCAGTGGACGTCTTCGTGATACGAGTGATGGAGATGATGCTTTTTGTACTCGTACTCGTTCAATATTAAGTAACATCGATTCACTTTTTCTGTCTTACGCACGGTATGCAGAAAAGCGCTATCTGCAATTAGCTTCACCAGATTTTCCTCATGTTGTAAAGTTCAAAACCACCGCCAATTCAGTTCAGCGCTGACAGCTTTGCCTTGTAATTACGAAGGTAGGCAAATAATATTAAATATCACATTCGGTATTCGGCCCTGTCTGACTTACTTATGGGCATGAAATTGGTTTGCTGAGTTGTGGGCGTGACTATAATTTAAGTTACATTTCTTGCCCTTTCTGAATTCTGAAGTAATTCTTAATCAATTTGGCTTCAATTTCGTTCATTGGTTTGGTTCACAGTCTAGTTCGCAGATAATATAGTATAGAGAATCTCTTTGATGCAGATGAAGAGTTACGTAGGTAAATTTATGAACTTGAATGATTCGTTCGTACATCAATATTTTCGGAGACAAACAGTTATAGAATACTTTAAAAGAAAACTATTTCAAACATAACCAAACTCAGTCATTTTTGAATAACTATGAATGTACCTAACCCTACACTTACAGTAAGAATGGGCCGATATGTTCTTGACCGGTTTATTATTAAGCTTTTCCACGCCACGTCAAATACAAAAGCTGTCTCTCAGACTAATCAACAAAGTGTCAAAACTGAATTTGAATTGAACGTTGTACGCACGAGGGTGTATCTCTATATTGCTTTGTGGCCCGCGACTTATTTATCGGTTTTTGCGCCTTTAGCGTTGAATCTGCAGTAATAGATGGTTTCAAAATCACTTACCAGTTGCACAGTGGTGAGATGCTTCTTCCACCACAGGTATTTCTGCATGTGGGGGCCCATGGCAGAACACATGTAGTACGCATACATTATCACGTGGACCAGGTTGTTGACTATGTTCGAGAAGGTTCCATGGCCACCTAGAAACAGAGGAAATCGGGTTTTAATTGTTTGCCCAAATGACGAGTCTAGTTGGCGTAAAAACTTAGTCGACTTAGTTGACTCTAGCGACACCCACGGGAAAAGTTGGGGTGGTCACAAATGTATTCTTAAGGTGCGGTTAAACTAAAAGAGCATTCGCTGTTCTAACCTCCCAGTCTACGAAATTCGATCGGTACACAAAACGTGATTGGTTGATTTCGTAGAACGGGCGCTAGAACAGCGAATGCTCTTTTGGTTTAAACGCACCTTTACTGCCGATGCTGTCACCATGCGGCCAATCTTATTATGGAAATATTTGCTGCCAATGTGTAAGCATCCGTAGCTCAGTTGGTTTGAGCTGTATTAGGACTAGTGACGCAGAGGACGTAATATCGAATCTCGCTGGAGGCATTGAAACTTTCCTTTATTTCTAACATTCCTGATATCGCTGTCCCTATTTTCGACAATTCCAAACTCACAGGCGGAATGGAACCCTTAAGTCTAAGCAGAGACTTTGCCTCCTTACGACAATGTTCTATCGCCTGTACAATGGATTGTGCTCTGAAGAACTGTTCGACATGATGCCAACGTCCACTTTTCATCATCGTCTTTGGAATGCGTCCCTGCAGAGGTATTTCCGAACGACTACACTACATGTATGGGGTTCTTCAAAAACGGAGTGCACAAGTTCTTGGTGGTTCGGCAACGCGTAAGTATATCCAGTCATTTGCTTTGAAATTTTGGTTGAGCTTTATTCCTACGTAAAATAAGAGTGACAGCTAGTAACCACAGTTACCAAAAGAAAATGATTGGATATGACACCCAGGGTTCCAAACGTCTATGGGCTATGGTGACCGATTTCCATCAGGCGGGTCGGATGGTTGATTACCATCGTAGTGGAATAAAAAAAGCAACTTACCAGCAATGAATTTTACCAGCACCCACGCCTCGAATGGAGTGAGAGAGTGGTGGTACAAATGTAGCCAAGAGACTTGGCTCTTCTTCTTCCGAAGCACGAAGAACACGGTGTCAGCGAACTCTGACAGTTTTGAGAAGTAATACACCCAGCATAGATGCAGCATCTGTGGAAAAAATCGTTTCAAAAACTTCATATTTCAATTTCAAATTTTTTGCAGTCTGCAGGTTTATACAATTTCTATGCTTTACAGTTTGATTGGTCAGTAAGGAGACAATCGACAATCGGGTAGCTCAGTAACCCGATGTTAAACAGCTAGAAGTGTAAAAATGTGTGGGCTATTTATCTATGACTCAGTTGATAAGAATACGGCTAGGGGGAAGAAGAGGAGTATCGTATTAGCAGAACTTTTGAACGTTTAGGGATGTAATAATAGTAACATTTTGCATTTGCACGAGCACTTTACTTATTTGGAACCGTGATACTTAGTTGTAACCTATTAAATTAAAAGGTGTCTCAAATTTTATATACACATAATATATTTTAACACCAGACTGCATAATGTTGAAATTTTTTGATACGTATACAATTCCGGGCCTTTCTACTTTCAAATTTTAGCTTTAACTAATTATAGAAAACGGATTCGAGTAAATTGTAATTTTTTGGCGATTATTCAAAAAACTGGATTAGATGTTAAAGAAAGATCATTCGAAAATGTGTTATAAATATTACATAGCGACAAGAACCCGTTATTACGCAAATTATTGCGAATAATCAATGAGATGAATTTCACTTTTTTCTCGCAGACTGATGACATCGCTCAGACCATTCCACCATGGCTCAGACAGGTTTACCGAGTCATACTTATAACAACCTACACGATTTTTAATACCTATAACAAATTATAAACTTACAAATATTCTATTAGTTTTACTCTGTCACGGGTCTTTTCGTAACTAACTGCAAGGAAAGTTTCGTAAAATGATTGCACTTTTGATATTAAATTTTTCGTAACCAGTTGCGAATCAATACAATGTATTTTCTCCAATTATTAAATAGTCTATAAAACTGAAGTTTTTAAAAAACTCTTAACAGCACAATTTCTTAGGAGTTCTCCTATACAAAAGTGTACCTAGTGTAAGTGCCTTCGGTAACTAAAGAACGTAGTAATCTGAACAAGTTTATGTTACGCAAATTATTGCGAATAATCAATGAGTATAATTTCACTTTTCGTCTGCGATCTTCAGTGACATAGTGGCCGAAACAGGTTTTTTAGCATTCATCACTTCATCAGTAAGTCGAATCGAATATCGCTAGTCCATACAAAGGGTTACTATTAAAGTTATTGTTGTGGAAACATTTTATACAGAAATGATATCATGTATTCTTTGGTACGAATATGTAAGTAGTATCACGTATATTTAATAATTCAAGTTTTTTCGAGTTGATGACGATTTGTCAATTGAAGTAAACCCCGTACCAATCTTCACAAAATTAACGTTTCTTTTTACAGAAATAAAAATACTGTAGAGTTCTCCAGATATTGTTAAGAATGATAAGACGAATCGATAAGAAAATTATGTATAAAATTTACTTAAAAACTTAAACAACGCCATATATTTCCACATATTTCTTAATAGCGACATTAGCACATAATTCATTAAGTAAACGTGGGCATAAAAGTAGTCTTGACTGCTCTCCATGCTCTCCATAAATCATTGTCATAAGCCCAACGCGAACTTTTTTAATCGTATCAAGCGTCTCTGTTACTCCAGTTATGAATTAATTAGATTGACAGAGATACAAAATTTTCGATGCCGACCCTCAGACGTCACAGAGCATTTGTGTGGTAGCCGGCAGCCGGTGCTACCAATCCCACAATCTTGATTCCGAGTAAGCTTTCTCCGCGTGAACTTGACAGATTTCGTTACGACCGGAAAACACGTGGATTTCTTGCTACAACCGTAACATGGCTGCATAGGCGACGGAGTGAGTAGGAAGTACGAAATAAGTGGTTTAGTACCTATATTATTAATATGTTTGTTATGGCAGGCGGACCAAAATGTTAACGAATTGGTGGCTGCCTTCAGACGGGAGAAGCGCAGGGCGTCCGTCCGCTCGATGGGTGGACGACATTCGAAAGAGTTCGGGTCACTTTTGGATTACGTTAGCATTAGCACAGGGCCGGGACCAGGGTGCTTAGCCAAGTTGCCAATCGCTAGCGCTTCATCGTTAATCGCAGCTAACTGTCTTTGTCGCACTAATATGAAAGAGTGACAGAGAGGGAAAACTACGTTACGCTACTAAGCGCTAGCGATTGGCATCTTGGCTAAGCACCCAGGTGGCTTATGATGGTCCCGTTTTATCTATTTATCGTGCTACGCATCGCTTTCGCACTTGCATACTTGTTAGAACGAGACGGCAACGACGACAAACGATTAGACGAGGTACCATCATAAGCCTACAGTGACGTACAGAATGAGAGGCCTATGCTCAGCAATGGGCGGTAAACGGCTGATGATGATGATTATTTAGGGTTGTATAGTATTTGATTAGGTAATGTATTAAGTAGTCATTTGTAATACTTGCCTGTACATACCTGTTAACGTTTCTCTTTAGCCCTGTGGTTGACTGGCAAAGAACGCTTTTAGGCATTAAGTCTGCCATTGGTATTTTATATTTATTTAGTGCAATTAAGTTTAATTAAATATATAAATTATTAATCAATGTAAGCTTAAGCTATTGAATCAAATTCTTCCTTCATTACCTTGGCCCAGCACTCTTTTCCATTTAAGTTTTAGTAGACTCTATTTGCCTGCTGAAACCGGTTCACGGATAGCATTATCTATTGTGCCCGTGAACGCGGTTGTATACCAGAAAATCTTTCAAAGAGCCTCTACGTGTTGGATCCATATCCCCACTCAAGCCTATCAACATACCGGGATTTTACCCCCATAATTCCGAAGGAGACACAAAATAATAATTCTTGATGCATTAATGTTGCTACACAACATGCATTTTTTATTACGTACGTGAGTATTTAATAATCCACAATATTATAGCTCATTGTATGTTGGAGAATGTAAAATAAATAGTACATTGTGCATCAAGGGAGGTAAGTACGGAATTACTAACGAGAGTGTTAGAAGCCCGACGCCGTCAGGCGGAGGACTTTTATGACTCGAGTTAGTATTCCGCTTACCGACCGTGATGCATACAATGTTTTTCATCACACTTGCCGACAAAAAAATGAGTTTTAAGACATAATATTATTAAATGACGTACTGACATTTCCATTACTCCCTAGGGAATTTAACTTATCTATTACTCCCGCTACGCGCGCAAGCAATGGCAAAACAGCAAGTGTGATGAAAAATAACTTAATTATTTATTTATTTAATACCGCTGTAGCGATGCTGAGAATGCCACTAGTATTGATATTATAATTGAATTATACGTCATTACGTTAGATGTTGTAATACCTTGCATTAATTGAAAATAAATGTCAGAATTCTTTATAGCACATAATTGACATATACTTTATAAATGGGTAAATTTTTAAGCGATTATTTACTGCGGAGAAAACGCCCCCTTGTTTGTTGTTTGTGTCTGTTATTTCTTCTGTTTTATTTATTTTTGTAATCCGTAAAATACTCAATATGCCGTAGGGATCGCCACAATTTCTAATATACTCGCTTTATATTAGAAACCATTTTGTTACCTTGATGAATCAACTATTTTCTGTCTGTTATTGCCATGGTTACGGTCACCTGAGTCACGCTGGTTTTATGCAAAATCATGCTACTTAAACTATGCAAACATGCATTTTTCTGGTGTTAATAAGCCCTTTCCTTAGTGGGCCACCTACAAACATGGACTAAATGTATATTTGCATAATTTAAGTAGCATGATTTTGCATCAAACCAAAGTAACTCAGGTGACCGTAACCATGGCAATAACAGATATTTAAAGTTTGTTCACCCACCTGTATATTGGATTTCCGTATTACTGCCCTGGCCTTAAACGAGAAAGAAAGTAAATGACATTCCATAAAAAGAGCAAGTCGTGCAAGTTACAACTGTCAACTATATACGCCCAGTATAAAATGAACCCTTGTGTAGAGCTAAGGCGAGAAAACTGTTATCTTATGTGCTTTTGTTAACCTTTAAGTGTCATTTGTCAAAACCAAGAATGTCACACGGCAAGCAAGCCAATTAAAACCTTACTGGATAGAAGTGGCTCATTAACATAATTTGATAACGCGCGGCGATAGAAATTATTGTTGCCGTAGGTGGCAGATTTAAGAGTCTATGGCATTAAAAGTGTTATTCAAAAGGTTGTGATGTCTACTACTGTACATAGGCCTCCCCCAGAGCATGCTATAAGGATTGATCGAGCCCGCATGTAAAAAGTACCCAGCTGTGTAATTAGATGGCTTGCCTATCGACATAGCTGCAATGATTTAATTGTTAATCATTCATTAACTGGCCATGTTTTTTTATCGCAACAGATAGAGTCTGGTCGCTATAAAAAGATTTGGGATCCACAATCGTACCCAGCCCATGAGCCGAACTTATTGCCCGAAGAACTGATGATCAGTGGGGCAACCGAGCTTTTAAGTGACGACCATGCACTGGCCGGGAGAACGTGGGACGGTGATGGGTGGTGGACCGATATCCTGGTAAGGTAGCAGGTCCCTTGATTACAGGTGCGGCAATTGTAAAATATCACTTTTACTGACGTCACAGGCCACCGTGCTAATCGGGAGATGAGAGGGACCACTTATCTCCGGAGGTCCATTCTTAATCCAAATCCAATTGCAATCCTTTTCAAAAAACTATCTTCTGAACTCCCGTTCAAATCCAGAGGGAAACTAAGACTACTTAGAATGAGCTCGGTTTCCTCAAAGTTAAGTTATTATCTGTTTTGTTAACCCACTTATTACACTTTTTAATCAAAATGCCCATAAGTATAGTTATTATAAATCGTGGGCTGATAACCAAAAGACACTAAAAAACCAGTTACTAAAATAAATAAATAAATATCTTGAGACATCTTACACAAATCAACCTAGTCCCACGGTAAGCTCAATTAAGGCTTGTGATACTAGGCGACGATATATATAATACATAGATATATGTAGATACTTAAATACATAGACAGCCATGACCAAGGAACAAATATTTGTGATAAATAAATACACAAATAATGCCCTTGCCGGGATTCAAACCCGGAACCACCAGCTTCGTAGGCAGGGTTACTAACAACTAGGCTATGGAGGCTGACCAGTCACTACTCTTAGCAACCACGTATGTCAGTAGTGAATCCGAACCGAGATGCGAGCTTCATTTCAAATACGTATAGGTATTGTTACTTACTGAGTTCTGGTCGTCAACCAACGAAATATAATAAAATGAGGCACATAATATAATCACTTGACATCAAATTTTTTATTTACTTAGGTGTGTCTAAATATTGCCATTTTCTATTGAGCACTGATACAAAATTAGCACCCAACAAAGCCAAGTGACACAACACTTTCGAAACAGCAAAAGAAAGTGTAAAGCTTGTGCCGTTGAATAAACTTGACTTTATTGCGCTCGCGCATAGATGTGTCACTTTGAATCGGCGTTAGATGTGAAGAATTTGATCTAAATTTTGTCTGATTTGTACTTACTTTTGGTGGAACGTAGAAGGACTATCTGTATTTATCGAATTGGTATTCTGTACAGGTTCTGCAAAATTGGCCTTATGATAAATATTCTGCTAAAATTTTACTATAATGTTGGGTGCATTCCTAAAGTGCTCGATTCTGACATGTCTCATTGTCATTTTCAATACATCATGTGTCAAAACTGACATTGTTGACAGATAATTTATCAAACTGACAGCTATCAGAATTGACTTCATTGGGGCAGTACATCTTATTTTGCAGAATTACCTTGATGAGCCTTGAATTATAATATTATTATAAAATATATCTAAATTCAATAACTTGTTAGCTATTTACACTCTAAAATTCTTCAATAAAAACGATTTATCTGTTTAATTAAATTTGCAATGCAAAAAGCTTCAAAATGGTATTAAAATGAACTAAGTTAAAATATTCCCTGTTTGTATAAAAAATGTACAACTAAGATCATTTACTCGTATTTGCTTTTTATGAGCAGATACCAATGTCGAAAGCACAAAGGCCGAACTTTCGAATCGCACTGTATGGCGATGGAAAGTGTAGAGCTAGTGCCATTGGGCGAACCTGCGCGTTAGATGCGCATGCGACTAGTGCGTCACATTAAGACATACACCTTGCGACTATAAGTCCCAAAGTTATGGGACATGAAGGGGAAGTACCTTTAATATCGTAGACAGGATATTTTCCTGAAAGAAGACTTTATTATATTTTGAAAATTAAATATCCTGCATTAAAAAAAAATCCAAAAAAATTTTGCTTTTTCTAGGTATCGAACCTAATTATACGATTCCATTCGAGAGAATGGATAAAAAATAAATCTTAAGAAACTAAAAAAATAACCAAAAAAGGTTGGTTCTAAATTCGAAAAAAAAATGTAATTTTGATTCGATTTCCGGTTGAAGTTATTTTTTGAAAAACTTTGAATGCAGAATTAGTAATTTTTTTAAATAAAATAAAGACTTCTTTCAGCAAAATACACTATTTACGATATTTAAGGTACTTCCCCTACATGTCCCATAACTTTGGGACGCCCTGTATACAACATGGATGTCTAACGCCGGTTCAAAAATGCCCCCAAAAACAATTGTTTAATTGTGCCAAGATGGGTAGGACATAGCGCTTTTCTTAACACCGCGCACCAACATCTTTGACAAATATTTATAGCTAATCAAAACTTTGATGAACCAATCACAACTATGTTCAAATGGCGGTTTAAGTTTTTATAGGTTGATATTGAAATTAATTACCGTGATGCATTGGAGAGGGGGTGACACTTGTCAACTAAAATTCAGGACCGTTTTTGAAAGGCAATTTAGTATGACGTGCGGCTTCCATGTTTTATTTGTTCGTAGGTTTTCAAACAATATACACTTCACGCCAACGCGGCAGCAACTCTGTTCACACATTCGATGAGTAGTCAACTGGTTGATCCACCCAATGGTCACTAATGGACAACGCGACAATAATATTTTTATCCGTATTTCTATCAAGCAACGTAATTTAATCACTAAGATCAACTGGCAAAATCTCAGGTTAGGCTTGTGGGTAGTACGTAACCAACTATTCGTTTAAAAATAGTTTCAAAAATGTTGGTTTAACCTGTCAACCATATGCTAATTATGTTAGATGTTGTAATATCCGAACATTGTTTTGTGTTTTTTTTTAATATTCGCCGAGCAGAGCGGTGTTGCCGCACTTTTGGCTGTCAAATGTCATAAAGAAAAGTTGTTAAAAAAATGGAGGCTAGTGATTTGTAATTCGGAGAAAAGTACTTTTTTTATTTTGGAATAGAAAATAGGAAAGTACCTACCTGCATAAGTGTAATGTAACGTTCCTACCTCCTAAGGCCCAAGGTCCTTCCTATAGTAATAATTAACTTGGCCATTCAAACCCAGCTTCTTCAATGGCTTTATAGTCATAGCATACCACGGTCCTACCAGTAGGACTTATACAAAAGCCGACATTCTGTTTTAAAATTTCGCGCAACGCTAATGTGACGTATTTCATAAAAATTAAAAACTCATAATAAATTAAATTCAATTTCTCCAAAAAGGCATCACAAACTGATAATAAATACGCCCCAAAGCTGTATGTGGCATACAAATAAAATAACATTTAAAAAATCTGAGCTTAATGTTTGAGCCTGGGTGAGTATAAAACAATTATAGTACTACTGGTAGGACCGTAGTTTGCAATGACTACAAGCCAAATTTCGCCTTGGGCCTTAGGAGGTTAAAAAAACATTATTATGATTTTGGACTTTTTACGTAATGTTTTTTACAGTAAAATTATTTTAGCAAATAAATAGAAATAAAGCGGCGATACATTTTAACTTTAGTTATTTATTATCGCTCAATGTAAGTACATACGTAAGGTACTTTTCTCAAACTTGCTACGGAATGTTGATGTTACTTTAAATTGAACCCGGAAATACTATGTATGCTAAGATGATATGTAAAGAGATTTCATGTATTTATTTCACACCTAGGACTGCAAACAAACTGTCTTTTGTTTTGAAACGTCAAATTGTGACACTAGGTCTTGACATTCAGCCACAGAAAAAAAAATAACCTAAGAACTAATGTCTATACCAACAGGTAAAAGGATACCTTAAACAGATTAAAAAAAAAGTTAGGCGCGAATGTTTTTTTTTTAATGTTGTACGATACTAACTGTACTATTGTAACTATTGGTTTATTTACAAATCCAATAGTATGGTTCGGCGAAATCAGTTAGTTTTATTTCATGGCAAGTTTGAGAAAAGCACTATACAAATCTCGGCGAGAAACAGGGTTACAGGCCGCGTATTCCTATCTGGCCTCAGTTCCTTCGGCCAGATATATCTACTTGGCCTGTAACCCTTCGTTTCCCGTCCTCTAGAGTAATGTACTATTACATGGGTATCTGGATTTTTTACTTATTGATAAAATATCTATCTAAGACCACTTTGTACCTCCGTATCCTATACACATAATTATAATTGTAATCTCTTCTACAGACCGTCTATATCTACTTCCGCTATCAAACCATAATGGTATCCTTTATTACGTACTATTAAGGTGCATTATTAACAAACACTTCAACATAATTAGACAATTAAAAATGTATCTTTTGCAGAAACAGATTTTAATGTAATTTTCAGAACCACTCGACCATCCTACTTTCTATTATTCGTTTCTAAGGAATGTAAACCATAATGTATGGTGTTAAAGTTTACATATAGCGTTTTAAAAAGACTGAAACTTGCATTTTTTTTTTAACTATTAGAATCGTTTGTCTGTTATACCATTTTGCATGTACTCTAGTTTAAGATTGATAGTAGTTATAGTCATTAAAATAAAGACTAAAGTCGATTGTTATGTCTAAAACTGTTAGGTCACAAAGTGAGAGTTAATTACAATGCCTAGAAAGTAACCAGTTTCTTACTATCATAGTTGAAATTGAGACCTAGATTACAAACAACGAGTTACTTGTTATCAAAGTATTTAACATACTTCTGCCTGTTTTGACAAAAAAACTAATAATAGGTACTTAAACTGTTGCCGAATTGGAACGACACCATTTTACTGGAGGAAAAAAATGGTAACAGGTTTTGAATGGATTCATTCATAAAGTTTATATCCAATTATGTAGTTCAAAATGTTGAAATGTAGCGTCGGTAACAGATAAAATCGTCTTCAACCGATTTTCCGAAGATCCCATCATCAGACCCTGACCTGGTGCCGACGAGACTTAAAAAAAACGTTCGATTAAAAAAAATGAAAACCGGTTCACGATTCTCGGAGATAAATACATACAAAAAATATAGTCGAATTGAGAATACTTTTTTTGAGCTCGGTTTCAAATTATTTTAGTCAAACGAGAAGACTGCATAATATTGATAACAGAAATGATAAAAATATTACCGAAGGCACATGTTTACCCTTCTAAAGGTGCAACAACAACATACCTATTATGTATGTTATGTAATACATAACCATAACATACTCGTATCTAGCACGCGATCTGAGACTTATTAGTCTGAATTTCTTGTTTTTTTTTGTCTAGGTCGCTTAATTAAGTATATTATTTGGGTAACTAGGTGATTTTTATATACTTGAATTAACTTAGGTAACTAAGTACTTAAAAAAATATTGTCTTCACACTTAACTGCCTAAGCGCCATTGCTTGCATGCATAATTGCATAGTGCATGCAAGTGTGATGAAAAACATTGTATGCATCACGGTCGGTAAGTGGGATACTAACTCGAGTCATTAAAAGCCCTCCGCCTACGGCGTCGGGCTTCTAACACTCTCCTTAGTATTCCCGTACTTACCTCCCTTGATGCACAATGTACAAAAATAATTATGCCTTGGTCAAAAATGATGGTTTCGTTACATCCGTTACGCAAGACCTAGAATTATAATTCCGTTACGTTACGAAATAGATTCAGTGAGTTTTCGTGCTAATGAGAGAGAAATTGGATGTCCGCTTTGAAGATTAATACGTTGTCAAGATGATTATGATGTTAGTACCTACCTACTTTAATTAATTGACCTACGGTTCACCCTGTTGTGGCATAATTCTTTTATGAATAATTCCATATGGTATAAACTATGTAGTCATAATGCGCTTTGTGCAGAAACTGTTGTGTCATACTCAACTTTAGCATATTTCGTTGTGGCAGATTTCAAGTTGTTCGAATATTATATGAGCATAATTTCGATGCTCCTATTTATGATGAGGCATAATCTGGATGTACATAAAAAGTATGGGCATAGTTTGTTTTAGCATAACAGAGAAGGAATAATTACAACCTCTCAATATAATCGAGGTAGTAGTAATATTCTGCACGTCACTTACTGTGTTATTGAGCTGAGTACTTTCTAGGTTGCTAAAAAAAAAATAACCTCGAAGTCTAAGACGGGAGCAAAGCTCCCGCCTTAGTCTTCTAACCTAACCTATCCGAGTCGGATCTACCCCGGAAGTAGTGATGTGCCGTCGGTAAATTACGCATTTACGGTAATTCTCATTGATGGAAATTACGGTAAATTACGGAAATTTCTCGGTAACTTACCGCTTAAGAATGTTTGGTCATGTTTAAAATTTGTTTACAAATATCGTGTTTTCAAACTTTTTATTATATTTCGTGTTGTTTTGTTAACGAAAGTTATTTCACACCTTTTTGCTTAAACATGTTATGATGTTAAATTATTTTATCGATTCACGTGGTACTTTCAAAGAAGTATTTTAATGTTATCTGGCTCAGGCACCTATTTATGTGGTAATTTTGTTACTGTGCTCGTAAATCATAAGATCTTTTGTTACTCATCGTGTTATCTAAGGTAGCACTTGCAGGTAAAATTTAAAGGGTTTAGCGGTGACTGTAAATACTATCTAATTAGAAGCTAGGCTATGTCATTGTCCTGAGTTTGGATGTTTCGTGATTGGCCCGTATCTTTTGTTAGGTTTAGGTAGTTATGGTGGGGAAAATAATTGTGTCCCCTAACGTAGAACAGATTCCAGTTTTTAATTTGGACGTAGTTTAGCAAAAAGGATCCAACCTCAAAAAATTGTCATTGAAAAGACTTTCGCTTTTGACAGATGTTTGAAGTTTCAGTTGATGCGACTTTATACGGGCAGCTCAACAGACAGATCTCTAAGTCCCTCAAACGCGATATGCGCCAATTCCGTACCAAGTGTATAGAAGAAGCCATCGAGCGGAACAAGGGCTCTAAAGTTTTTGCAAGGGATCTGTCTGTTGGGCAAAGCCAGCTCGCCAAAATAAAGACTGAGGATGGTAGAATCGTCACATCCAGATCTGAGCTGCGGAGTGAGATAGAGAGTTTTTATGGACAGCTGTACACGTCAACTAGCAGACCCGAAGTTGATCTAGCGGAAGAGCTCAGAGCTAGACTGACCCGACACTATACAGAAGACATCCCGGATATCAGCCTGTGCGAGATTAGAATGGCTCTTGAACAGCTCAAAAATAACAAGGCGCCTGGGGAGGACGGAATTACAGCTGAGCTTCTGAAGGCGGGTGGTAAACCGATCCTTACGGCCCTTCAGAAGTTGTTCAATTCCGTCTTACCGGAAGGGAGAACGCTAAAGGCATGGAACAAAGGTGTGGTGGTACTGTTCTCCAAAAAAGGTGATAACGCTTTATTGAAGAACTACCGACCCATCTCACTTCTGAGCCATGTTTATAAGCTGTTTTCAAGAGTCATTACGAATCGTCTTGCACGCAGGCTTGATGACTTCCAGCCTCCCGAACAAGCCGGTTTCCGAAGAGGCTTTAGTACCGTAGACCACATCCATACGCTTCGCCAGGTTATACAGAAGACCGAAGAATATAACCTGCCCCTCTGTTTAGCGTTTGTGGACTACGAGAAAGCCTTCGATTCGATCGAAACCTGGGCAGTACTACAGTCTCTCCAACGGTGCCAAGTTGACTACCGCTATATCGAGGTGTTGAAGTGTTTATACGAGAGCGCCATAATGTCAGTCCGACTCCAAGACCAGAGCTCGAAGCCTATTCTGCTGCAGCGGGGAGTTAGGCAAGGAGATGTCATCTCCCCTAAGCTGTTTACCGCTGCACTGGAGGATGTCTTTAAGACTCTGGACTGGAGAAGGCTGGGTATCAACATAAACGGCGAGTACCTCACTCACCTTCGATTCGCTGACGATATAGTAGTCTTGGCTGAGACCTTGGAGGACTTAAGTACTATGCTCGTTGACCTCAGTAAAGCCTCCGAGCGAGTTGGTCTTAGGATGAACATGGATAAGACGAAAATCATGTCGAATTCCAACGTAGCACCAACGTAGCTACGAATGTAGCACCAACTCCCGTAATAATCGGAGAATTTACAGTCGAAGTTGTAGACGAATATATATACCTAGGGCAAACTATTCAGTTAGGTAGGTCCAACTTCGAGAAAGAGGTCAATCGTCGAATCCGACTCGGTTGGGTAGCGTTCGGGAAGCTACGACACATATTTCCGTCCAATATTCCGCAGTGTTTGAAGACGAAAGTCTTTAATCAGTGTGTGTTGTGCGAAAGTCTTTAATCAGTGATGACATACGGTACTGAAACGTGGCCGCTTACAATGGGCCTCATAAGAAGGCTCAAAATCACCCAAAGGGCTATGGAGAGGGCTATGCTAGGAGTCTCTCTGCGTGATCGGATTAAAAATGAGACCATCCGCAGCAGAACTAAAGTAGCCGAAATAGCTCTCCGAATCGCTAAACTGAAGTGGCAGTGGGCGGGGCACATTGCGCGTAGAACCGATGGCCGTTGGGGCGGGAAGGTTCTTGAGTGGCGGCCACGTTCCGGAAGGCGTAGCGTGGGTAGGCCCCCCACAAGGTGGACCGATGACCTGGTGAAGGTCGCAGGAGTCCGCTGGATGCGGGTGGCGCAGAACCGGTCATTGCGGCAATCTTTGGGGGAGGCCTATGTTCAGCAGTGGACGTCTTTCGGGCTGATATGATGATGATGATGATGATAAAAAATTAAAAATATCATTGAAAACATTAAAGTTTTCTATAGGAAATTTTACCTGAGAACTTTCGCGGAGAGAATTTTCGGTAATTTACGCCCGTAATTTACCGTAATTTTGGTAATAAACTATTTCCCGCCCACGGATGTTTTTGAAAATTTCTACATAAGTCATGGCTAGTCAACTAAATACTATCCTGGAAAAATAATAATGAAAATGTGTGTATTTAGACAACTTTCTCATTAATTACCGATATTGGTAATCTTACCGAGAAAGTTACCACAAGATTCTCTAAATTCTCGTAAATTACGGTAACGGCACATCACTACCCGGAAGGTTTTGTGCGCTCGCTTCGCTCGCTCACTACAGTAATTATCACCCTCACAACAAATTCTGCCTGAAGAAAAATGTATGTATGCAAAATAAATTTCGAACATGTGGTTATATGCCAAATTATATGTATATATATTGCATGTATAATTGAAATTAAAATAAAACAAAAATTCTAATATCATTGTTTTATTTTCGACTGTTGAGTTAGTAATAATATTCTGCGCTTTCCTTACCGTGTTACTGAGCTGAGTACTTTCTAAGTTGCTAAAAAAAATAACCTCGTTGACTAAGGTCTTCTAACCTAACCTATCCGGGTCGGATCTGTCCCGGAAGGTTTTGTTCGCTCGCTTCGCTCGCTCACTACAGAAATTTTCACCCTCACAACAAATTCTGCCTGACGAAAAATGCATGCAAGGTAAGTTGGCTTGGTATGTGGCTATATGCCAAAAAAAATGCAAATCTAATTTCTGTATTATAGCACTCGGCGTAAATAATAATATGCCAAGATAGTTTCGGGCAAAATAATGTTCGAAATATTGTTATTTCTGCCAAGTGATGTTTCTGCCTCATTAAGATTACGCCGAAACAGATTATGCCAAGTCTGTTATGTCCTAAGCGTTTCGGATAAACAAAATTATGCCAGATAGAGGGAACCCTCGTAAATTAGGTAAATTATATATTAGATGTCATATATCAAAGCAAAAATACCGAAGTATACCAACGCCAGAGGTGGAATTTGAACTTAACTGCTTGGCCACTCCAGCTTAGCGGACACCACGGGTTCGTGCAATCTGTTATAATCAGACATCGTACGATTTCCAGCATTTTTGGGGCAGTGTAGTTCAATTAAAGGATGTGAAGCAAGTTATTCGAAAAGCGAAATCGTACGATCTCTACATTTGTAACGCTAGGCGCCTTTGACCATACTCTAAGTGGCAAGCAATACGTGGCAGCTGCCTTCTATCCGAATCCCTTTCAGCATTTATATACATAGCAATGTTACAACTTACAAAATACAACTCAAAAAATATATCTCCCGGCAAAACCGGGACCATCATAAGCCATCTAGACTATTTACCGCGCCACTTCCATACATTATGTATGAAAATAAATGTGTCGCGGCAATTAGATATCTTTTTGACCCATGGGGGTAAAAGAACACTTACCCGTCTCGCCTGTTCGCTCTCGCTGTAGTCGACCGGCTGGCACGCCAGGCTGTAGTCTCCCCACCATCCTGACATCAGATGCTGGAACAAACAAGTCTTTTAAACGACAGTTCCTATATGTGTACCGATAAAAAAGGTGTCCAAATGAAAATATCGGGGCGATATATGATAAGATAGGAAGAAAAGTTTGGGTGAATATCTGAGCGTTTCAACCGCCTAATTTTGGTGGCATCATTTTTGCCGAAGTTTCTAAACGTCCCAATGTTATACTCCGTCATTTGTATAAGGTACCGTGCCTCCTTCAAAAGACAAAGTAGGACATTGTAACGAATAGAAACTTCGGCAAAAATTATAGCACCAAAATTAGGCCGTTGAAACGGTCAGATATTCACCCGTTTACGTAATGTTACAGTTAGGAAGTGATCTTTTGCCGAAATGACTTTCGGCAGTAATTGGGTCAAAATTCTTTGCGTTGTCTTATTGTGTCCCTAAAAAAATTGACGGAGTGGTGATTTCTGTATGAAATGATATTTTGTTTTCAATTTCTCATGTATGGTGTAAAATCTAGCGTGAAAAAGAAATACAACTGCACCGGACTTTTTCATATACAGGGCGTCCCAAAGTTATGGGACATGAAGGGGCAGTACCTTAAATATCGTAGATAGTGTATTTTGCTGAAAAAAGACTTTATGTTATTTTTAAAATGTAGTAATTCTGCATTCAAAGTTTTTCAAAAAATTACTTGCTTCACCCGGAAATCGAAATAACTATATTTTTTTCGAATTTTGAACCAAACTTTTTTGGTTATTCTTTTAGTTTTAGATAGTATATATGTTTCTTAGGAAAAATTGTTATTTTTTATCAATTCTTTCGAATGAAATCATAAAATTACGAAAAAAATTTTTTTGTTATAAAGAAGGTTCGATGCCTAGAAAAAGCTAATTATTTTTGGAATTTTTTTTTAATGCAGTATTATTTAATTTTCAAAATATAATAAAGTCTTCTTTCAGCAAAATACTCTATCTACGATATTTAAGGTACTTCCCCTTCATGACCCATAACTTTGGGACGGCCTGTATACTCGTACTGAGTCAAAACAACACTAAAAGCGGGACTGAGTAGTATGAAACAAGATAACGGAAATAATTTTGACCCAATTTAGAGAACCGATTTAAGAACAAGACTTGCAAGGGGAAATGTATCCTTACGCCGCGGCCACGACATCGGTCTAAGGCGACCGGCGTAGCGGAAAACGTATGGCGCTCCCTCTCGTACCCATATCGGCATCCCGCTCCAACTCATGGATTCGCTCGCCGCTGGTCGCCTTAGACCAATGTCGTGGCCAGGGCATTAGGTACTTGGTATATTTCAGTTAACTTTTAGTTTAGAGAGGTCGACTTGCGTAGTTATACCTACGTGGCCGTGGAGGTAATTTCCACAAGTTTATTTGTGTAAATCACTATTGTCACAAATTATTAAAACGCGGAACTAATATTTGTACTATTTGTAGTACCCAATGATTGTGAAGAGCATCAAAACGAAAGTCAAGTTCCGGTTTATACGCTTATTAAAAATCACTTCTTAACCCACAGACATCTGCTTTTGGCAGCTGTATATGCCGTGATCACCTTTATTACCCAAGCAATAGATATCAAAGGAGACGAATCTACGCCGGAAAAAGACTTCGCCTACTGCTAGCACTTAGCAAAAAAGTAAGAGGTATTTATAAGCGAGACCCCTGACTAGTGAAATACAAAGTCCGCCTTTAAATTTACAAAAGTACAGCTTGGGCTATAGGCACTGGTCGATGGTCTCATCAACGGCGATGAAGGAGCAGCGTAGCATTTGATGAGTTTTTTTCCACAGGTATAGTTGCAAAGTGACCGTCAATTTCAATAACTGACCGACATTTATTATAAATGACCGGTCAGTAATGACATTCAAGATGTACAGTCAACCAATTGGAACCCTAGGCCACTCAGGAACCATGTCAAAGTAACGTTATCAATCAGATTGTAAGACATTTCAAACGGCTTTTCATTTTGACATGGTTCTAGAGTGGCCTAGGGTTCCAATTGGTCGAGTGTACGTATGTGTAATAAAAAAATCTGAATATTAAAATGAAAAATTAATGTCAATATTAGTTAAAATACTTAGTAATAAAAAAAATATACTGCTGTACTTACTACCCATTTTTTAGCACTTTATATTTTTTATTCTATGGAGAAATAATCAGAAATGTTGGCTGCGAATTAATCGTCAATCAAACATTACAGCCCCATAAACTGAATCCCGTAGTTAAAAAAATAATGGATTCTCAAAAATACTTAGTCCCACGTCAACTCAATTTTAGTTTGTATTGTGTATACTAAGCGACAATATAATACGTATGTATCTAGGTATCTACCTAAATACTTAGAAAACAACCATGACTAAACATTTGTGGTAGACGCTCACCCCTTGTTTTATAAACGTCTCCTAACTTAGCAAGCCGCTAAGTATTGTTTATCCCTTTTGGTCTTATCAATATGTCTATAAGAAAACATACAAAACCTCCAGCATCATAGGCAAGGTTACCAACTAAACTAAGAGTACAAGAGTTTGTTTAAGGAAAGTTGTACCCGGAATTGATAAAATACCACCACGTGTTAGACAGCATGACTAGCTGCAGTTGCAAATGCAACGTCTCGGTCGACCGCCTGCAACCGGACGGCGCAATCGGTCAAGGCAATGTTTAGTGCACGCACTTCTGCCTATTGGGAACTCTTCACTCCAATCTTGGTCCAATGAAACAAAACTATGAAAACGGATAAACTTGCGTATATTAACTAATTTTAACTTCGTTCTGACGTTTCAAACACTTTACAGGGTTCGTGGTCTACGGATGACTGACAATGGAGGAAATTTGATAAATCTACCTCCATCAAAATAAGAAAGATAAGTACAAAACTATCCACAAAGAAAAATATACTAATCCACAGACAGTAAATTTTAAGGGTAGATGTACACACTAAATTTGAAAATTAAGCTAGTTATTCATTACAAGTATTTTCAGAATGAAGACAAGAGACAAAAAATAAATAATCTACGCCGGTTCTATCCCTACACCTCTGACTGAGAAGTATTTCCTTCCTTTGTATGATTCTATTGTTAGGAAGGTATCCCAAAATCGGGACTGGCAAGAAACTCAGCGGGACAACTCTTTTCAAAATACATTTGTAGTACATCTTAAGATCATCAACATTGAATGTTTCGGTTTAATGCATGATCTTGTTTTGTGATTATGATCACTGAGGATGGATTTTACAATTTCGATTGCGAGATGATTGATAGTGGCCAATACATTGGTTTTCGTTGCTTGATGAAATTGTCTGAAAAATGGTTCTATTTAACCACAGAATGTACTTACCCCTCAAAATACAAAACGTAGGTACTTGACGACAAATCTGATCTGAACTTATTATCCCAAATAAACTGAAAACCTATGTAACCCGTATACCTGCATAAGATTTCAGTAACGATATTAATATGTTGGATGCGTGCCACTTCTTGCAATTGCAGAAGATTTTAAATAACCAATGAAGGCTCTCTTAAGTTGTTCCAAATAGCTTCTAATGCCCCATACGAGTATACCACGTTCATTGAATTCCGGACAAACGATTCACATAACCTGACCATTCATGGACCTTATGCTAATGTTATAAGATTCAAGTTCAGACAGCTGTGTCAATGGTACTTGACTCTCATCAATACAACGGAGCCATGGAAACCAGTTTGTGACCACTTTCGCTAGTTTCCATTCATCGCTTGACCTCCACGGGCTTGGCAATTTTGGGTCCAGACGAGTCTGCTGCTAAATAGTCTTAACAGTTTTTTCAGTTTCAGGGTCAGCTTTTAAAATTGTATACCTTATTTATTTTCCTGCAATACTTCTTGTACAGATTTATTAGAACTACATAAAAAAAAACAAAAAAAATTGCGTGGGGTACGCAGTGGGTAGTTTTGGTGAATACGTAATTCCAAACATTTCAGTCCAAAAAACAGATGCAAAAACAAACATATATTTTACATAAATAAACATATTTTTTGGCTGCGTATATTTATCTAGTAGGTACTGGGTACCTACGTTCCTACGTTCACCCCCCATGAATATATGCATTTTAAATTTGAAATTCCATGTCAAGGTTTCCTTAGAGGAAAACACTACGGAACGGGACCCGTCACGCGCATGTGAATCTAGAGCTGCAGTTATCTATAGGTTACAGTATCTGCTTAGCGTCAGGCGAATCGTATGCTTATTTGCCACCGTGTTAAGGTGCATGCAGACCAAACGAGCATTCACTATTCTAACCCCCTACTCTACGAAATTCAATCGCTACACAAAACGAGATTCGTTGATTTCGTAAAGTGGGGAATAGAATAGCGAATGCTCGTTTGGTCTGAATGCACCTTTATAAATTTTCGGAATTTAGTCTGTACGAATACTGAAGGTTGTCTGGCAGCAATTTATTTGACATGCCTTCACTTTCAGAAGACCTTTGAGCTATTGGACACAGGTGATGTCACCTGTCAATATCTCGAGGCCCACATTTCTAGTTCAAGTTTTATCCCACGGCGCTTCTGCTGATTGTCATCGCCTTGACACTCTGTGGTTTGGTTTGACGACGCCCATGACATGACCAACAAACCTAACTGAATGGTGGTTAGTGGCCGTAACTCATGGCTTTGATGTTTATGTTAAGTTGCTTCCAAGAATAAGTAAAGGAATGTAGGTTTCGTAATGTGTGAATGTTTTAGGAGTATAATATTATGGAGCTACTATCGTTTTAATTTCGTAAAAGGAAAAATCTTCCGAAAGTATATAGTTACACAATTTTTTCTTTAGTCCCGAACTTGATATATGTACAGTCAATGGCAAAATAAGGTGTGTATGAAAATGCTCAAAAACATGTCCCAGTGCACTTTAATTCTGTGTAATAAAAACGTCGTTTGCACTTGACTATACAAGAACCAAAACCGCTATTTTCAAAATTGTATCTAGATGAAAATGACGATATATATAAACACGCATACAATCTTTGATATGGTAATAAAAAACTATAACTCCTGAGCTGTTATAAAATAGTGACAAATTGATAATAATCCTTTCCCATCGTATTTTCACAGAAATGTCCAAGTGTATCTTTCCGTCTCGATTAGCTTCAGAGCAATGGATACTGAAGTACATTGCGTCATCAATATGAATTCGGATGTTTCCATGAAAAACGAAAGTAAAAGACTCTGCATGACACTGTACCTCAAAATGATATATTCCAAATCACTCACCTCATAAAACATGTAAGACGAGAGCAGCACTTGGAAAGCATTATACGCCACCAATGTATTCTTGAGCTTGAAGGGTTTTCGGTTCTCCATCCATAAGGGTCCAATGACCATGACCACTGCCAGGTACGTTATGACCATGGCCAGTGTTGGGAGGGGCGTGTCGAAAAGAAACCATCCTTGGACACGAGGATCTGAAAGAGGAAGACTTTATAAAAACAAAAGAGTGGATGTAACTGAAATGGAATGAAAAATGTTCTAGTAGTAGTAAGACGTAAGGCATGTGACTTTCAATTCTTTTCTCAATACTTATAAATACTCGTACACGCATATAAAACATTCGATATTAATCACCAAATCGTTAGAAACAAGGAAAATATCACAATAAATCCTAGCTTCTGTTTTAAGTTTAGTGGGTTAAAAACATTTCGTAAAAGCATTCCAAAGCTAAAGTTTATTAATGTTAGAGTACGGAGTTCAAATTGTTTAGTGAGTTTTAGCAAAAAACTACATTTGGACTAGAAATAGGGATCAAATATGAGAATTGTTACAGATGTTTTTGATAGTTAGCACTAAAGTAAAAAATGAGAAAATAATCGTTTAAAGGTAGTTATTTATAAGATTGTCATTGAAGACTTATTTGGGAGTAGTGATTGTAGTAGTAACAGTCGTTCTAATAGTATTTGTAATTAGTGTTACACAATCAATTATCCATTGATAAAACTGCAACATGAAGCCTCCAAAGCGGAGAGATGTGAAAGTCACGGACGTAACGTACTACCATTAAGTTTACGTAAGACCGCATAAAAATGCAGTGAAATTGTGAGGTTTATGAGGTTACTTGTAACTAGCGGTCTGATATAACAGTTCCGATACCCTTCTACAGATTAGGGTTAATCTTAATCATTTGTGCACGAAACGAATTCACATTATTATTTTTAAGGATCATTGTTTTTTGCTGCATAACAAACAAATAACATGTATTTTGACATTTTTGACTGATATTTACAAGCAATTATAAGAAAATTTTGCCTTCCGATACCGTCAAATACTGTCAAGTTAGATTTTTTTAAGTTCTGGCGCATGGACTACAGGTTCTCGTAACAAACTACCACCTATAAAATAAGACTCGTTAATCACCTACTCGTATATTATTTGCCTCTCTACAAGGGCTTCAGGAGAGGCTGGGGATGTTAATAGATATAAAGAAAGAAAAATAGAAAAGTTTTACTTAGCACAT
>JALPQI010014492.1:0-21355 GCA_025490895.1 Thaumatotibia leucotreta | reverse complement strand
CACACGCATATTGGCGCGACTGGTGCGAGCAAGAGGGGAAGAATAGTAGTAGTAGTAGTAGTTGCATTTCGATGCAAGTGCAAAAAAAAAATTTTTTTTCCACGAGGATGAAAGTCAATCACCCGAGTTAAAAATAAGTTTTTACACGTGTATCGAACGACTTTTCTCATAACAAGTGCCTTAAAAAGAGAAATTAACGTACGAGAAGCGTGCGCAAAATTTTACTTCTCCGCACTAGTTAGGAAAAGTAAGTTACGCAGTCAATAAAGCTAGCTCATATCACAATAATATAGGAGGCGGGGACTTGACGCTAGGTAGGTCGACTTGTGGAGGAATGCCCCATGATATTAGTATAATAAATATGTTGTTTGATAACAGCCTAAAACAAGCCATAATATTACCGCGAGTTTTTTTTTTCATCGTTTGTTTTCAAATTGTTCCAGTAATATGGTTTCTAAACCAGAGCTACTTTACTTTTTATTTTAATTGCGAGAAATTAAAATATACTAATTATTCATAGGTACACAATAACACGATAATTTTAACTGTGACACTGCTCGGTCTGAGACGCTCATTTTGAGAGGTTGCCGACAGTATGCAGCGCGCAGCGCCGTCTCACATGGTGATTGGTTGATTTGAAAAGGTAATGTCTTTGAGTGGACAGTTTGAATGAAATTATTTGAAAATATTACATGCGTAGCTAAAACTTTAGTATTGCTTTGTAAGTCTAATGACAGTAATGACTGTTGGAATATGTCAAGTGAAAAGTATATGGGTATTATTATCTATTACATATTATAGATTAACAAGTTACACACCTATAACATACTGAATACTTTCGCTGTCCTGCAATATATGTGTACCTACACATAGTTATTTAAGCTACAGTTAGTCTCTAATACGACGACATTTAGGTTCATATGATATGAATTCCATAATGAATTATACAACTCTAAAAGTAGTAAACACTCACTGAGTATTAGTTGCACAAATAATTGGGGTTTGATTGGTGGAATCTGATGTTTCAGGCTCGTGAGTTTGGTCGGTCTTAATATCCCGCCAAGCTGCTATCCTCCTGAAATTGTCACATTGGTGAATTTAATTTATTATACCTCCCTATCTGTTCTTTTTATTGAAATTAATAATAACTGACAAAGTTCGTGTCGCAATTGGCAATAGAATAAAGGTAATAATATGTATATCTACTACAGAATCATTTGAATCGTTACCTAACACAAAGATTAGCTGGCAAATTTAATGTGAGAGTAAAATGTGAGAGTGTCATAAATATAGAAGAAAAAATGTTCTAACTACTTTAAAAGCGGCTCGGGTATTCCGATAAACTCTTATCGCAGTACACGTGAGTACAGTTGTACTTATTAAATAGGTGTTTTAACTATTACGCTTCAAATTTTAAATTTTCGCTACGGCGAGATACTTACTATGTGGTGCCATGGTGAAGGAGTAACCCCGCTTCTACTCGACGCTTTTTCTTTTCCCCCCCAGATCAACGGTGTTTTCGGTACTCATTTTTATTCGTTCTGCCCATCGTTGTGGGCATGTTTATGATATCGATTTTATTCGAAACGAACACTTTTGCCTTGACTTGTGGAACAAAATTGCAAAATGTTGACTCATAGATGACATTGACTTTGCTGTGACAAATGAACAAAATATTTTGTGACCACTTACCAAAAAGTATTTTACGCGTCCATTTAAATTAAAGTCGTCAGCCTCGGTAGCCGAGTTAGTTGTGACCCTATCTATGAAGCTGGAGGTTCCGGGTTCGAATCCCAGTGAAAGCATTATTTTGTGTATTTTTTTTATCACAAATATTTGTTCCTTGATCGTGGCTATCTATGTGTTTAAGTATCTGTATGTAGTTACATGATATGTATCATCGCTTATTTCTTATTACCCACAACACAAGCCTTAATTTAAGCTTAAGATGTCCCGATATATTTATTTGTTTATTATTATTATTAATTTATAGCCACTTATTTTATTTATTACCTCTCAGATATTAATTAGTACCTATCATATTAATGTGCTCCTTTCTTCCAAACTGTTGTACAAGTTACGCTAAATGAGAATTAAAGTGAGCATCATAGTTAGATACAAAAGTAGCTACCTAACTACCTACTGGCTGTAATTCATAAAAAATACTGACCAATATATTGTATTTTGAGATCCGACCTGGCGAATCGAGGGATAAAATTTTACCGGATATTTTATTTGATAAAAACAATAACAACATACCTATTTTATGAATTACGCTTACTTTTAATAATCCATCTATTGACCGAATATATTACTAATTAGTGAGGTCATTTAACTAGCAGTTTTAAAGTGACATCTGTGATGGATATGGTTAAACTTACCTTGTCATCTGCCTCCATGTTAGTTTTCATGGATAGTATTATTCACGCACATATACAAAGGCAAAGAGCGAAATTGTATCAATTTTCAAATTGATAATTCAGAAATACTATACCACTTTTTGGACTTTTTTTTACATACGCGCCATCTACGGGATACGTACAACTTACTAGCAAGGTTCAAAATTACAAAAAGTCTACTAATTAACAGAGTTAATGTCGACAAATTTGTATGAAAATCGCACAGGGACATCCACCTTAATTTTGTTAGCTTTTCCAATGCTTTGCTTCTAGATGACTTATATAAATGAAATGTGTTTAATGACGTGAATATTTATTTTTTATTTATTTGATAAAGGACCTCCACCACAGGTGCAATTTTACTCGTGAATTGCAACGCTCTTAAAAGCCCCACTGATCTATCTACATATTTTAAACTAGAGTATATTTGGAAAGTGATCCACAAGAGACGTATGGGCATGCCTAGCTGCTTTCATTTTACGTTTACCTCTAAAAGTTCAATATCAATGTTTTTAATATACACGAGTACAGCCTTCCTAATGCGAACTTCAAAATCTGCAAATTTCGAGACTTTAGTAGCTGTCTTACTGTATACTCCACTTTGTACTTGAGGTGATCTGTAATTTTATTCTATTTTATAGGCCAAGGGCTCTAATTGGAAGCAAGCCATGACGGAGATGCTCATAGGATGCTCCGTTATGACGACGTATAATAAGAAACTTTTTAGGTATGTATTTTTGTGAAGCTTTATAAGAAATGAAGTAAAACTACGGAAACGCATTATACTGCATATTTTAACCCTTAAAAGCAGGGACAGAAACCGGTATTTTACAAAAACCTCGAAATAGCCCAATATTTTAATATGTTGTATACTCTTTATGTAGTGCTCAATATTTTATGTAATTTACAATATCATATTTTTAAATTACTCCATTAGGCACTGGTCTCACCGCGAGCTACTAAGCTATGAACTATAGGCTATAAACACGTAAAAAAAAGATACGCACTCCCGTGTAAATAAAAGAGACACGGCGATACTCGCTCAACTATCAGCTATCACCGCCGGGCGAGTATCGCCGTGTCTCTTTTATTTACACGGGAGTGCGGATCTTTTGTTCGTGTTTATAGCCGATAGTTCATAGCTTAGTAGCTCGCGGTGAGACCAGTGCCTTAACTTACAATTTATATACCGAAGAATGAAAAAGAACGAAAAAAGAACCGTTTTTTGTATGGAGGAAATAACGGTTCCGGTCCCTGCTTAAAAGGGCAATGTTAATAATATTTACCACCTTGTTTTGAAATTTATACTGTCACCCATGTCACAGCCAATAAAATTTAGGTGTGAGATGTGACTAACCAAACCCTATTAATAATATATATAATTAGAATAGATTTAAGTAAAAATACGAAATAAAAATCCGAACAACGGGGTCTATGGAACATTTTCCTGTTGCCATATTATAACCAACAGTGGGGTCTTAGAGAACCTTGTATAAAATACATGTTCTCGAGTGGTGGCCACGTATCTGAAGGCGCAGCGTGGGTAGGCCCCCCCACAAGGTAGACTGATGACGGTGAAGGACGCAAGAGTTCGCTGGATGCGGGTGGCGCAGGACCGGTCATTGTAGCAATCTTTGGGGGAGGACTATGTTCAGCAATGGTCGTCTTTCGGCTTATGATGATGATTGTTAACCGTGCTCTCTGTATTTTAGGGTCGACAGCATAGACGACACGTTGACACCTAGGTCGACTTTTGAAAGGAAAGAGGGAGGAGAAACGGTGCAAATAAGCTACCTCGAGTATTACAAGAAACACTATGGAATCGACATCATGGATCTGGATCAACCCTTGTTGATATCTAGGTGAGATTACAAAGTTGCATTTTTGATCGGAATAAGGAAAATTCAAGGAATCTCTAAGAATATTTCGTCAGTTATAACTTTATAAGTTCATTTTAATGCACTGTCTAAATATATGGGTATTTCCACGAGGAGGCCAGACTTAAAACAACATGTCATGTAAACACAAGGGAATTTGAAATTAGTGTTATTTTTCCATACTGACAGTAATTCTAATTGCAACTGCTAAATTGAACAAAAAGTTTATTCAAGGAATTTTGCTTGAATATTTTGACGGAAGTCACCATTAAGTTCATTCACTAACCATTTCCAATCAATGCTTTATGTTAGATGTGTGTGTAATTCGCCTCAACTCTGATCAAAATACCTGTATTTAAATACATTTGCCGTGTGGTGACGGCAGTAAGAATACATTTGTCACCATCCCAACTCCTCTTGCGGGTGTCGTAATAGTCGTCTAAGGGATTGAAGTGTCACTGACCATTATTTGATAAAAGATTGATGATGGGCAGACGCTGCTGCCCATCATAGTGGACACATTACTGCGATCGCCAATCCGCTTGCCCAGCGTGGCGATTATGGGCATTTACCTCCTAATGCTATACGCATAGTTAATAGGAGAGGCCTACGTCCAGCAGTGAACTATCACAGGCTGATGATGTGATGTGAAATACATTGTTCAAACATACATTACATTCATACAGAGACACAAAACGCGAGCCCGGCTCAGAAGTGCCCACCGACTACATGATATGCCTGGTCCCCGAACTGTGTCAGCTGACCGGTCTGTCCGACGACCAGCGCTCCAATTTCAGACTCATGAAGGACGTTGCTACTTACACCCGGATCGACCCCAACCAGCGTCATGCTGCCTTCAAGAAGGTTAGTACGAGATTTCACATTTTATTAGGGTGAATCAACTTTTTTCTGTCTGTTATGACCATGGTTACGGTCGCCTGAGACTAGCTGGTTTTATGCATAATTATGATACTTAAACTATGCAAACATGCATTTTTCTGGTGTTAATAAATTTTCCTTGCCTTGCCCTTTCCTTGATGGGCGGGCCATCTACAAACATGGACTATATGCATGTTTGCATGAATTAAGTAGTATAATTTTGCATAAAACCAGCGTAACTCAGGCGACCGTAACTATGGCAATAACAGACAGAAAAAAGTTGACTCACCCACTCACTCGCTTATAATCACCAAATTAAAAAAGAAAAAAACGCCGCTTTAAAAAATTCAACGAACACACAGTACACTCATAAAAATGCCGATCAATATGAAATTATTAAATATATCGTACTTAATTGTAGTTAGAAATCTGGCTGCAGTTAAGGTTTTTTTTTAATATCACGCTACTATGCTGTAAAATTTTACTTTTACTAATTTAGCCGGTGCTTGAGTTACATCATCACTTTTTCTCAACCACTATAAAAGTAAATTGCTCAACTGTTTGAAAATAGCTAAACCAATGACAATATAGATCTATCGCCACCTAACAAACTTGCTTTCTACAGTTTCTGCAAAACTTGGTCGAGAACGAAAACGCCCGTAACCGCCTAAAGGGCTGGGGTCTCAGCATACACCCAGACACCGTGAAACTAGCAGCTCGGACCTTGGCCCCGGAGACCCTTTACTTTGGCAACAACCGCACCGTTGATGGAAAGCCTGATGCTGATTGGAACAACGATGCCACTCGCAATTCAGTTATGCAGGCGGTGGACATCATCCGATGGGCGATCATTTATACGAAGAGGGATGAGCAAGTTA
The DNA here is from genome assembly GCA_025490895.1 of Thaumatotibia leucotreta. Taxonomy (NCBI): domain Eukaryota; kingdom Metazoa; phylum Arthropoda; class Insecta; order Lepidoptera; family Tortricidae; genus Thaumatotibia; species Thaumatotibia leucotreta. The sequence goes on along the minus strand of JALPQI010014492.1, from coordinate 15,322 downwards.
CGCAGGTATGTGTTGAAGTTAAAAGTTGACCGTTTTTGGTTACACGTTCGATGTCGGTGACAACGTGATAAAATATAGGCCAAATGTAATGCATTTATTACCCCTTTGCACGCCGATCACGAACCCAACTCTTTATTTAATAAATAAATATAATTAATAAATATCTTGGGACATCTTACACAAATCGACCTAGTCCCACGGTAATCACGATTAAGGCTTGTGTTGTGGGTACCAAGCGACGATATATATAATAGATAGATACATATAGATACTTAAATACATAGACAGCCATGACCAAGGAACAAATATCTGTGATAAATAAATACACAAATAATGCCCTAGCCGGGATTCGAACCGGAAACCTCTGGCTTCGTAGGCAGGGTCACTACCAACTAGGCTACGGAGGCAGTTGCGATCATAAACTCAATTGATAACATAATTAGAGTTGAAATTTAAACGAATCCTTTTTTTGCTGGCTGTGAAAGGGTTAAGCTCATATTCCAACCTAACCTAATTGCTTTTGATGGTCCCTTTTTTACCGTTTATCGTGCTACGCGCCACTTTCGCACTTGCATACTTGTCAGAACGTGACGGCAATGACGACAAACGATTAAACACGGGACAACCATAAGCCTGCTAGTTTTTAAACGAAAATACGACCAAATGTAAATTGGCAAACAATTTGGTAAATGTTGGCAAGTGAATGATCTGCGAAACATTGGATGCAAAATGAAATTCGGGCTACTAAAGTTCGGAGAAACGGCAGAACACCCATAATTGAATTTAAACTTTCGTGATACATAATAACTATAAATAAAATTGAACCGTTAAATAACCTGTATGTAGTCACTACGCGCGACTTGTTTCAGAGAGCCTAGGTCCTTATTATCAAGCATTGAGTTCGACCCGCGAACGCTTGATAATGATGATCTAGGCTCTTCAAAATATGTCGCGCGTAGTGACTAATACACGTGAGTTTAACTGTTTAATTATATTTTCCCCCTTCACATCTCATCATCAGCCTATCTCAGTCCACTGCTGGACGTAGGCCTCTCCTATTAACTATGCATATAGATAGACGCATTAGGACGTAAATGCCCATAATCGCCACGCTGGGCAAGCGGTTTGGCGACCGCAGTATACCACTATGATGACGCTGCTGCCTATCATCAATCTTCTTATACAGTTTGTAAATCTAATACGGGCGATCAATTAAACCAGACATGGGATTCATTAGTGTAATCATGGATTACAAGGTCTTTTTAAAGTTACTCTTAATTATGACCCCACAGAATTTTTTTAAGATTAGCGGAGCAGCAATGTAGGTACGAACATTTGTTATTGTTGACATGGCAGTTATGTCATCTGCTTTTGAAAGTAGCTGTCAACGAGTGTTTAACTCGCGTATGTTGCTCTACATTGCGCGCTGAATTATTTTGTATGAAAAATTTTGTTGCTCTAATTTTAAGTAAAAGTTATTTGAATGTACTTATTATGTCGTAAACTAACACCCGTTAGGAGCTTCGCCCGTATTAGACTTACACCCTGTATATACTTTGATTCCTTAGTCGGCTCTTACGACACCCGCGGGAAGAGTTGGGATGGTGATAAATGTATTCTTACTCCCGTCACCACACGGCCAATTATTATATATTCACACCCATAATTTTTCAGAACTTCCTGGGCACGTTACGTCGCTGCTGCGGCCCCATGGGGGTGATGGTCCAGCAACCAGAAATGGTGATGTTACCCACCGACCGCACCGAGACCTACGTGCAAGCCCTCAAGAAGGTCATCACCTCCGCCATACAGCTGGTCGTGTGTATGTGCCCCACGTCGAGGGACGACCGATATGCTGCGATAAAGAGGATTTGCTGTGCGGAGAACCCTGTTCCGTCGCAGGTAATTATTTATCCACGAGGGCGAAGGCGATATTATACAGGGTGGAAATTTGGGTCAGTGAGGGCAGCTACCAGATCCAGAGTAGATACGCGGAAATGGTCTTAGAAGACCTTCCCTTTTTTATTTTCATACGATTTGTATAGGAATTTTAATCCTTGATTTGCGGCTTTTCTAGCTAGGTTTATTTGTTGGTCCCATACAAGCTTTCGATCCTGAACAGAAACAGGATCAGTTGGCATCAAAAAAAAAAAGTTTATCAAAAATGACCATTTTCTCGCATACTGTGTTTTTTCAAAAGTCTGTAAACGTCTATGTTCATTAATTTAAAAGTGGGAGAAGGTCATCTAAAGCCATTTTCGCTTAGCTACTCTTGATCTGGTTGCTGCCCTCATCATCATCATCATCATCATATCAGCCGAAAGACGTCCACTGCTGAACATAGGCCTCCCCAAAGATTGCCACAATGACCGGTCCTGCGCCACCTTGTGGGGGGCCTACCCACGCTACGCCTGACCCAAAAAGAATTTCCACCCTGTAGACTCTATTACTTGCCGTGCCTTACCAGTTTTTAATTTGTGTATATATTTGTGTACATATTCTAAACCACTAATTGGAGTTCGAGGCCAAAGAATCTACGAAAATATTGCCACAACAATGAAATGTAGACACACAATACAATAGTAAATCCTTATTTTCTAAAAACAGACGTTAAGATATCTTATTTATTGGTAATTTTAATTCTTTAATTTATAGAAACAATATTATTTACTTATTTTCACGTAAATATGAGATATTTTAATAAAAACTTAATTATCCGCAATTATTAGTAACAAAGTTGGTATTGCGCTGGTATCACATCAGGTGTTAATAACATTTGGTACAGCAATTTAACAACACATAAATTAAAACCCTATTTCTGCATACGTTTAGAAAATTGCAGAATAATATATTGTAGCGTGTTTTATGTTCACATTTCGTATTCGAAAGATTCCTTTGACTTACAAATTTCTTTGGCAGTGCTATAGTTCTCCATTTAAATTATGATACAGATAGTGATGTGCCGTTACCGTAAATTACGAGAACAAAGAGAACTATCGGGTAACTTTCTCGGTAAAGTTCTCCGGGCGGGTAATTATGGAGAAAGTGTTTTAAGTTATTACTTTTTTCATATTTTTTTTCCAGAATAGTACTTAATTTAGTAATAATAATCTGACCTGAAAATTACATAAACATGTGACTAGTGGAACTAGTTTATTACCAAAATTACGGTAAATTACCGGCGTAAATTACGGAGAACGTTCTCCGCGAATTTTCTCCAGAGAATTTTTACAACGCAAAATGGTATTTTTTTGTTATATAAATTAAACATTTTGATAAAATGGGCAATAATGGTTCATAATAATGCTTTAATATGTATACATAAAATAAAATTAAAAACAGCGTTTTTCGTATGAATAAAATAATTAAATTCCACGAAATCATTAAGAAACAGAATACTTACCGTGAAATTATATCTTAATAGTTTCTTAAATAATTAGTTACATAAAAAAATAACAAGGACAATAAAAAAAACGTTATAATTAAATGGTTTTTATACATTTACTATGGAAAATAAGGGAAACTTTAATTATAATGTCGTGTCACGCAATTTTTTCCTCCCATGCTAAATGACAATAAAACTGTATCATCATCATCATCTTGGCCATAAGACGTCCACTGCTGAACATAAGCCTCCCCTCTGGACCTCCACATGTACCGGTTAGATGCGACCTGCATACGGTAAAGTCGTCTGTCCATCTTGTGGGTGGACGTCCTACGCTGCGTTTGCCTAGCCGTGGTCTCCACTCGAGCACTTTTCGCTCTGCGTGCAATGTGGCCTGCCCATTGCCACTTCAGCTTGCTAATTCGGAGGGCTATGTCAGTCAGTAACTTTAGTTCGCCTACAGATCTCCTCATTTCTATTCGATCATGCAGAGAAACTCCGAGCATAGCCCTCTCCATAGCGACTTTGAGTTTAGAGATGAGGCCGATGGTGAAGGACCACGTTTCGGCGCCGTAAGTCATAACTGGTAACACACATTGATTGTAGTCTTTCGTCTTAAGGCACTGAGGTATGTCGGACGAAAAGACATCGCGTAGTTTCCTGAACGCTGCCCAACCGAGTTGGATTCGGCGGTTGACCTCTTTCTGGAAGTTGGGCCTATCTAATTGGACTACTTTTCCTAGGTAGATGTAAGAGTCAACAACTTCGAATGTGAGTGATGTTTTCGCCGTTCACATTGATGCCAAGTCCTTGCCATTTCAGGAGCTGAAAGGCATCTTACATTGCGGCAGTAAACAGTTTCGGAGATATAACATCGCCCTGCCTTACTCCTCTTTGCAACGGAATTGTCTTCGTAGTCTGCTCCTGTACCAACATTGTGGAGTTGCTATTCAAACACTTCAACACTTCGATGTACCAATAGTCAATGTGGCATCGCTGAAGAGACTCAAGCACTGCCCATATTTCTACCGAATCGAAAGCTTTCTCATAGTCCACAAACGCTAAGCATAATGGCAAATTATACTCCTCGGTCTTCTGTATAATTTGCCGCAGCGTATGTATGTGGTCTATGGTACTATAGCCTTTTCGGAATCCAGCTTGTTCGGGAGGCTGGAAGTCATCAAGTCAAAACTGTATGAAAACATTATTAGCAACATGAATAAACGGTAATATCAATCAAAATTAAATTTCACTTTTTTCCCATAGTAAATGTAGGAAAACAGTTTTCTTTAAATATTTTTTGCAGAAAGTTGTCTCTTTAAAATTATTGGTACTAGGATAGGATTATTGGATAGGAATAGAAACGATATTTTTTTTTCATAAATTTGTATGGGAATTTTAATTCTTAATTTGCGGCATTTCTTCGGCTTCTGATCCTGAACAGAAACAGGATCTTTTTCAATACTTTGCCTAAAATACTCTAGCACTTTACTCTTGGCCTCATTGTTGAAATATCACTAACAGTTGTGTTGACAGCACGTCGCTTCAATAAGAACTGACTGAATTCAGCATTATAATTGAACAAAATTTACACCCTATTCCCAGATAATTCTTAGAAAAGGGTATCACAGGCTCATAATCACAATTGCCTATTTTAAATCCTAGGTAATTGAATACTCAGCTACCGATAAGAAAACCTTTGGTAAAGCCGCTTACCGCTTACGGGTCAAGTAAGGGGTTTATACGAGTACCTATTTTACCTGCTTGAACGTCAAAATCTTCTATAAAACCCTGTCATTAGTAAAATAGTAAGAATACAGTTGTCACCACCCCAACTCCTCCTGCGGGTGTCGTAAGAGTCGACTAAGGGATTGAAGTGTCACTGACCATTCTACAAGATTGATGATGGGCAGCAGCGTTATCATAGTGGACACATTACTGCGATCGTCAATCCGCTTGCCCAGCGTGGCGATTATGGGCATTTACCTCCTAATGCGTCTATACGCATAGTTAATAGGAGAGGCCTACGTCCAGCAGTGGACTAACATAGGCTGATGATGATGATTAGTAAAATAGCATTATGATACTTAAATGTACCACATAAAGTAATATAAAATACGATGCAGACAAAATATTCATATGCAAATTGCATAGAAAAAAAAAATACTATGGGAGAAAGTTACCGTAATTCTCGGTAATTTACGGTAAAGTTCTCCAATGAGAATTACGGAAAGTGTGAAATTACCCGACGGCACATCACTAACAGATCTAACGTTTTGTTTTCTTCCGTAGGCTGTTAACAAGGTGACCCACTTGGTTCAGCCATGTTTAGCTTCGCTATACACCCCATCATCAAAAAAAAAAAAAAATCCAAATGAAATATACTGGGTGAAATGTTATAAAACACAATGATGCAAAATCATATTTTCTAGATCTACTCATGATTACAGCCAAGTTTTACTATGGGACCAGCTTTGAAAAAGTTACCACAAAATCTACATCTCCATACATATTGTGAAACCAGCTGTTGCTAGTTACAATCGAGTTGTCATTAATATGTATGTACAAAAAATAATAAACATTGATGGTTGGAATTGCTTAGTAATTTTCCTAATTAGTGCGCAAAAACGAAATTTGAACACGCTTCGCGTGCGGTAATTTCTTTTTGACGCACTTGTTATGAAAAAAATCGTCCCTTAGACGTGCAAAAACTCGTTTCACTCGGGCTCCAACTTTCACCCTCGCCGAAAAATTTTTTCCCGCACTAGTTAGGAAATGTACTATTAACTACTGTCTTAATAAATATGGCACGCTGTCGTTTATGTTCACTGGTAATTCAACTTCTTTTTAAAATAGGCTTTGAAACGTTGGCTCTTATCATTTTTAGTTCTTTACAAGAAAATTTTGTCATTTCAATGTTAGTTAAGAGAAAGGAAAAGTTTTTAGGTATTTACGTGTTTTTAAGAAAAACCTAGTTGTGACAGCCATATTAAACAAAAAGGCGTACAAGCATTACAGAGGTATATAATGTTTTTATTAGGAATTATTTTAAATAAATAAATTAAATAACAAAAAGGTTCTGGAAACCTGAAAACTTTATTTGACAATGACATAGACTTTGACAAATTTAACAATAACGCATCTGTCGTAGTTTCGTTGGCCTCGAACTCCAATTACTGGTATAGCTTGATTCTGTTTATAATCTAGTTGCAAATTGTGTTTCTACAGCAACGAAATAAACTATTTATACGAATCAACGGAAGTAACACATTATTCAGATATTTTCCAAATATCTGGAGTCGATCGGGCGGTCTGTTGTATGTAATATTTTATTCCTTGGGAGGCACGAGAAAGTCAGCCGACTTTCTAGATTTGGCTGCTTTCGAGAAAGCTGGAAATGTTATATTATAATGAATTAATTTGATTTTATATAGCGATATTTTCAATCTCTTGACTGATGCTGTCATCAATACAATCATGATAATTTAAAATGCACCTTTGTTTCACAATAAAGGTGCAACGTTGACGTTGGTGATCTTGGTCGTTTTTTTTTGGTATATGACATTCAATATTTATAATTAATAAAGGTGCATTTTGATAAAGTTGACAGTTGCAAGTGACATTACAGACGGCGATAAAACCGGAATAGGATTTTTTGTATTAAAATGAAGGCTGCATTATATCTGGGAATCACTAAAATCTCAAGTATAGCAGAAATGTGTAATTCGGATTGGAATGTGGAAACATTCGCACTCCTAGTGCTAATGCACTAACAACAACTAAATCTTGTCCAATCCATTTCAGGTTATAAACGCCCGGACAGTCATGAACGATAAAAAGATAAGGGCCGTCACGCAGAAAATTCTGCTGCAGATCAATTGCAAGCTTGGCGGGACTTTGTGGAGCATCGCCATACCATTCAAGACGGCCATGGTCGTTGGCATCGACTCCTATCATGACGTGGGGCGGAAGAAGCGTAGCGTGTGTGGTGAGTCAATGGTTTTAAACAGGGAAAAGTATTATTGGCAGGATCGCCATGTTAGTTAGTTTAACCGAGCTTTTTCCTCACCCCATCGTGCTTCTTTTGCGTCACAGCGTAGCCCTATTACAACCATCCAAGTTCCTCCACGAAACTCGGCATCTGTTTCAGGTTGCTAAATGCCTCCATTAGGCTTAGCACGTGATTGGTGCGACAACATGTCGCCACGAAATAGACTATCCGTCCCTCTTTTATTGATATAGTTTTTTTTGTTTACTTATTTATCACACCTGATACAGATGACCATAATATGATAGCTAATCTTGGTAATCGATTTCTGAAATCGCAAGACGTTCCAAGCAGGGATCGGAACCGGTTTTTTATAAAAACCTCGATATAGCTCAATATTTTAGAATGTTTTACGCTTTTTATGTAGTATTCAACATTTTATGTAATTATTAACATCATATTTTTCAATTACTCCATTAACAAAAAAATTAAAAACCGAAGAACGAAAAAGAACGGAATTCGAACCGTTCTTTTGTATGGAGCAAAAACAGTTATCCGATCCCTGGTTCCAAGTAATGAATTTGAGGTCGGCATCTAGAATTTATTGAGTTTGAATCCGACCTTAATAAAAATCGGTATCTGAGGATCTAAGAGGTTTTTCATAACTATTTTGAGGTACAAAACGTGAGAAGCTATCACCATCTAAAATTTCTAGAACTCTGATTTGATCTTGATAAAAATCGATACCGAGAAACAGAAAAGTATGGTATACGAACTCAAAATTGCAAGAAAAATTTACCATCTTGAATTTAGGTCTTCAGTTTAATACGATCGTAATGAAAATTGACAGAACGCGGACAAAGAGCGCCACACTTAACTCGGTTAAGCCAAACGGGAGATAATCGCGGGTTAACACGCAGTGAATAGATATTAGTACGAAGCCGCGGGTAACTGCTAGTTATAAAATAATGGAACTGTTAATTTGAATACTGATGGAACAAGCCTTTGATCATAGAGATTTGATAAGTCCTTTTGATCATAGTCAATCATCCTTATACATTGATCTGTCCTTCACAACCCAAACTTATAAATTTTATCATTTGTGCTCAAATTAATTGAGAATTTGAGTAGTCGCCGGGTAGAAAACATCAAGTTCAATATTTTTAAGCTCTGACTATAAAGGCGTCAAAGGCGCCTAGCCTTGTAAGGGATTGCATATACCCGAGAAATTTGACCGTTGGTTGCTAAGACCGAGTGGCCGAGGGGTACAGACATCAGCCGCGAAAGCTGAGTACGATTATATGACATATAATATTTATTTATAACTCTGACTATAAATTACTTTTCCGTTTTCAGCTTTCGTAGCGTCGTATAACCAGTCGATGACACACTGGTACTCCAAGGCGGTGTTCCAAGAGCGCGGACAGGAGATCGTGGACGGCCTGAAGTCTTGTCTCGTGGATGCCCTCAAGCACTACCTACGTGTCAACGGTCGCTTGCCTGACAGGATTATCATGTACAGGTTAGACACTTGACTTTTCAGATACTTGCATATTCTAGGATAAGAAATCGTGGACGGTATAAAGTTGTCTCGTAGAAACCCTTAAATATTACCTCCGACTCCTATGACTCAACGGTTGCTTGCCTAACAGGATTATCATGTACAGGTCAGACACTTGACTTTTCAGATACTTGCATATTCTAGAGTAGATAAGAAATCGTGGATGGTATAAAGTTGTCTCGTAGAAACCCTTAAATATTACCTCAGACTCCTATGACTCAACGGTTGCTTGCCTAACAGGATTATCATGTACAGGTCAGACACTTGACTTTTCAGATACTTGCATATTCTAGGATAAGAAATCGTGGACGGTATAAAGTTGTCTCGTAGAAACCCTTAAATATTACCTGCGACTCCTACGTATCAACGGTCGCTTGCCTGACAGGATTATCATGTACAGGTCAGACACTTGACTTTTCAGATACTTGCATATTCTAGAGTAGATAAGAAATCGTGGATGGTATAAAGTTGTCTCGTAGAAACCCTTAAATATTACCTGCGACTCCTACGTATCATCGGTCGCTTGCCTGACAGGATCATTATGTACAGGGTGCTTAGACAAGTTGCCAATCGCTAACGCTTAATCGTCAATCGTTAACGAAAGCTAACTGTCTTTGTCGCACTAATATGACAGAAGGAAAACTACGATGCGCTACTCAGCGTTAGCGATTGGCAACTTGGCTAAGCACCCAGATCTGATAATAGGTGACGACTAGTTGACGTACTGGTATCCAAGGTAGTGTTCTTACAGGGTGGATCTTACACGTGCATATTTCCGTCAGTCACTACAAAATGCATCCATGTCGTTTCGCGATCTATTTTTTGGTCTGCCTTTGCTCCGGCTAACCTGTCTCCCATTTGATTCGCAATTTCGCCCCTCGTTCTAGGTGCATTGTCTGCCGAATGCCATTTGAACCTTTGCACCCTGATGTTTTCTATGCGGCATTAAATTATTATTTGATAACTAATTTGAGACTTTTTGTTCTTGGAGTTTTGTCCTTGGAGGACTTGAGTACAATGCTCGTTGACCTCACTAAAGCCTCCTAGCGAGTTGGTCTTAGGATGAACATGGATAAGACGAAAATCATGTCAAATTCCCATGTAGCACCAACTCCCGTAATAATCGGAGACTTTACACTCGAAGTTGTAGACGAATATATATACCTAGGACAAACTATCCAGTTAGGTAGGTCCAACTTCGAGAAAGAGGTCAATCGTCGAATCCGACTCGGTTGGGCAGCGTTCGGGAAGCTACGACACATATTTTCGTCCAATATTCCGCAGTGTTTGAAGACGAAAGTCTTTGATCAGTGTGTGTTGCCAACTCAAGAACTAATTTACAGAGACGGCGTCGGCGACGGCCAACTGAAAGTGGTCCAAGACTACGAGATCCCTCAGATGAAGATCTGCTTCAACGTAGTGGGCGAGACCTATAAGCCAACCCTGACATACATAGTCGTCCAGAAAAGGATCAACACGAGGATCTTCGCGCGAGGACGGGAGGGGCTTTCGAACCCTCGCCCGGGAACTGTGCTCGATCACACCGTCACTAGGAGGGACTGGTGAGTTTTATCATTATCATCAGCCTATCTCAGTCCACTGCTGGACGTAGGCCTCTCCTATCAACTATGCGTACAGACGCATTAAGAGGTAAATGCCCATAATCATCACGCTGGGCAAGCGGATTGGCGATCGCAGTAATGTGTCCACTATGACGTTGATGACGCTGCTCATCATCAATCAAATCAAAGAATGTAAAGTGACACTTCAATCCCTTAGTCGACTCTTACGACTCCCGCGGGAAGTGTTGGGGTGGTGACAAATGTATTCTTACTGCCGTCACCACACGGCTGGTGAGTTTACTACCTACAATATACAGTGTGTTAACAATATGCAGGCTTTTATTGAAACCGAGGATTGAGATGCAGATTTTTTGCCAAATTAGCTTTGAAATTTTGGTTGAGCTTTATTCCTATGTAAAATAAGTGTGACAGCTGGTAACCACAAATACCATAAGCAAATGAGTGAATACATTTTAATTGAAACGTAATTAGTTTTCTAAGAAAAATTCAGTGAGAAGAAATTTACTTCAAAATAAATATTTAATTAACGCTTGACAATGACAGTCCGAAGCCACTCGCAGGGTTTGACAACGTAGCAGGACACGCGTTACATTTATCGTTCGAAAGAAATAAAATTAATTTAAATATTTGTCAACTCTTAATACTTGAAAACGATTGCCAGTTATCTGTATTAACCGTTTTCGTATAAGTCAGGGTCATGGTAACACACTGTATGATATGATGGTAAAAACTATTTATAAGTGACATTTAACTGTTTCATATTTGTCTATTACAAAACTTCTCTAGTGACCCTTGTAGATGTAGAAAATATGTAGTCTAAGAATGACACATGACATGGCAGTATTAATGAGTTCCCAAACAAGAATCTCAGGAGTGAAGTGCGAATTATTGTATTCGAATTTTTATTTTCCTCTACCTCCGCTCTCCTCATTGATGTGGCATTTCATATATGCTAGAGTGGTAATTATGACTTTTACTAGAAAGTATTAGAGCGTCAAGCTCTGCCTTTGTCACCTAAATTGCAATGCCTCTCAAGGTATTCGCTGTGTTTCAACATTTTAATGTTATATTTAGAATAATAAAAACATGTTTCATACATGATACAAGCAAAAATAAATCAATAGTAACTATGTTTAGAAACGTGGTTAGGTCTTAATTCTACTTTCATTTCCAGGTACGACTTCCTGATCGTATCGCAGAAAGTGAACCAAGGCACGGTCACGCCGACCCACTACGTCGTAGTTCACGACGACAGCGGCCTAACTCCCGACCAGTGCCAAAAGATCACCTACAAAATGTGCCATTTGTACTACAACTGGCCTGGCACAGTCAGAGTGCCAGCGCCGTGCCAATACGCCCACAAGTTGGCTTACCTCGTGGGACAGAATATTCATGAGCAACCTTCTGAAGCTTTATCGGATAGGCTGTTCTTCTTATAAGCATTGTTGAGCATGAGGCCTTAGCTTTAAATGTTAATTTTGGAATAGAAATATCAATAGCAGTAATAGTGAATGTTTGAGAGCTCCGTGCCAATGTGGTTGGCTTATCTCGTGAGGCAGAACATTCATGAGCAGTCTTCGGAAGTGTTATCAGATAGGCTGTTCTTCTTAAGGTGCGTTCAAACTAAAAGAGCATTCGCTGTTCTAACCCACTCTACGAAATTCGATCGGTACACAAAACGTGATTGGTTGATTTCGTAGAACGGGCGCTAGAACAGCGAATGCTCTTTTGGTTTAAATGCACCTTAATAAGCATTGTTGATGAGGCCTTAGCTTAAAATCTTATTTTTGTAACACAAATATCTATAGCAGTACAAGTGAATATCTGAAGTGCTCTGTGCCATTATACGTCTAGTTGGCCTATCTCTTGGTGCAAAACATTAATGAACAGCCTTCGAAAGTGTGATCAGATAGGCTGTTCTTCTTATAAGCATTATTGATAAGGCATTAGCTGTAAATGTTAATTTTGTAATAGATATATCAATATAGTAAGTCTTGAGTGCTCTGTGCCAATACACGTACAAGCTAGGTTAGCTTTTGAGGCAGAACATTTATACCAACCGTTCAGAGGCTTTGTTTGATTGGCTATCTGCTTATAAAGTTGATCGGTCTTACGTTGATACGTTAATCTAGTAAAAACACCTATTTCAAGCTCGAATTGCTCATAAGATTTGTACGATAATTTGATTCGATTTGTACATTGAAGTATGTGATTTAAAATGCATCAAATTAATAAAATCGGCAAACACCGAACACATACCTTCTAAGGCAGACCGTTCATAGAAGTCTAAGGTAAAATATTACCAAATATGGGCTAAATTCTTCTTGTGTTCTTGATAAGGTATTAATGTTGTAAAATAAATACCAATAATAGAAATTTAAACCATCAGATACGTTAAGATTTCGAGGCAACGGACTCACTGCTATTGATGTTTTTATTTTGTAGATAATTAGGTAACAAATCTTACTATTTTTGTACTAATTAGACATATGCAGGAACGGGAAAAAATTTATGATTCGCGATAACGCGTAATTCTAAGTAAAGGATGTTGTTCCAATGAGTGAAAAAGTTTTAATTAAGTCGTTTTCCCACCTATTCTTTTGCGAGACCTTTTGATTGACTTGTTGATTGAGACATAGAATAAGACATTGATTACATGAATCATTTTATTAGAAGATATTTTCATTTTTAATTTAGATAAACCAATAGGGTTATTTTTGTTAGAAATTAAATGATAGTTTTAAAGACGTTATCGATTAAATATTAAGTTTTAATGTCTATAAACAGTCTTTTTCGCAATTGTGCTCGAAAGAATATTGAATTTGTGATTATTGATATTAAATTGCCTTGCATTTTTTGAGAAAATCATTATTAACGGATGGAATAGGGATTGCCTACCTCGTATTAATCAATGGCCTTGCTTGCGCTCTGCTTCTTAAATGTCCCTAGAACGGCAATCCCTTACTTGCCCCAGCAGATCGTAGTAATTATTAGTTTGCGTAAATGAGGCTATTGTTAAGTACTTAATTATTATTGTGGCTAACAATTAATAAGTACAACTTTCATTTCATGTTCATTTTTTGGTCGGGAATTTAGACTACTATACACAAGTAGGGGGCGGTCTTAAGGTATTTTTGTTTTATATTGTATTATCATGATCATGTCTATGTCAAGAACCATTATCTTCATGTTAACGGCTTAAACATTTAAATAGTCGGTATTAAAGCACTAGTCTAAATTTTGAAGTATTACAATGTGTGACCGCCCCTGAAAAGGCATATTATTTCAGATTGTTCTCAGATTGCTAACACTGTTTACAAATACCCTTGAGTTATGCTGACAAGTTATAATCTAAGCACGTTTTTGTAAATATTTACAATTTACTTTCATATTCATTTCTGGGTATCATATTTCTGATTGTTCTCATTTCGCTAACATCTTCTGCATTATGTGGAAGTACAAGCATTCAAGCAGAAACAAAAGCTATACTTTAATAAAAAGCACAGCACAAGTACAGTGCTATATCACCCAGAAACGCCCCCAGAAAGGTATATATTTAACTTGTGATCATGCAGAACTCCGCAAATCATAATTATAGCTAAACAATTTGGCCGATATCGGACACCCTGTTTCATGTTATTTTTCAATTTCTCTAGAATATCTCGCTATGCAATAACGCCAATAACAGAATCTTGCGTTTTTGGCAGGAGCTTTCTGCTTTTAGCTACTGCATTGAATACAAAAAATCGTGTTGTTAACGTGACAAATAAAACCAAATAAAAAGGTCCTTGCCACTAGGAAGGTAATATCCAATCACTTACTTCATGTAGCTTTTGTTACATGTCATCACTCTTATTTTACATAGACGTAAGCAAAAATCAAAGCAAGTGAGTGGCTAGGAAGGTTGGTCGTTTTGGGTGAGCGAAATAGTGATGAAAAATTCTGATCTCACGAAGCATAAAATAAGGCACCTTGACACATCTTTTTACAGCCAGTACAAACTACCACATAATATACCCTCCACATAATATAAAAGAAGTCAGATTTTGAATTAAACTATAATAATTATAAGACAAATTTTATAATAATAACTGAACAAGATGAAAAATGACAAACATAGTAATTTTCAATGATGGTATTTTTGTATAATATAACCTACTTCGTAAATACCTTTATATTTGGTGCTGAAATACTCTCAATGTATGTGTTCAATTATTATAATACTAATGTTTAGTATAAACGTAGTGTAATTGAAAAAGTTTTCAGATATTTTAAGCAAGTTGGAGGCATTACGGATAGATAAATGGCATTACAAAGGTTGTAGAACGTGTATTTGTTTAAAAGAATATTAATTGGCCAGAAAATAATGTTGAGTTTAAAATAACCGTAACTTGCCAGTACACCTCTTTTCACAACATTCCAAAATTGCTCATATAAAAAAGTACCTTCAATATAATGTATAGAATCTCTTGTCGTTTCATAGTTGAATGTACAAATAAAATAGCGTTGCGTTTGTATTGTAAAAGAGACATATTTTATTGTTACATGTTGATTTAGTAAGTTCAGTGATCAACAGATTCTGGTCATAGACTAAAAATAAATGCTATATTAAGTTATTTTTTTTGTTTGAAATATAAAATTTACCCCTACCCTGCTTTGCTGCCTACAAGTATCATCCTCTCACGGCGAAACTTAAAAATTGGGTGAATCAACCTTTTTCTGTCTGTTATTAGTAATAACAGACAAGGCGGACATGGTAATAACTTATTACCATGGTTACGGTCGCCTGAGTCACGCTGGTTTTA
>JALPQI010014491.1:0-28428 GCA_025490895.1 Thaumatotibia leucotreta | reverse complement strand
CTATTCATTGAAATAAAACATTATGGCTAGGTACCCTACAGATTTCTTAGAAGTCGGTGCCAAGCCGAATACGTTCATAGGTATGTATTAGATAGTAGAGCTTTGTAACTTACTGTCACTCCGATTACGCTTTTATCAACAGAATTGTCTGCCTCAGTCATTTTCATGAAAGCATAACCGGAGTGACAGTATATTACAAAGCTCTATCAAATACATATAAGTACTCGCAAAGTGAACATATTTGGCTTGGCACCGACTTCTAAGAAATCTGTAGGGTACCTAGCCATAATGTTTTATTTCAATGAATAGGGTAAAAGGTTTAAAGGTTTGGGTAGGAAATCCTAAGAAGTAGGAACCAAAATTATTTTTAACTTTTTAGTTTGGGCGAATTTTTGAAGGCGGTTTTATTTTTATTTTTAAAATATTTTATTTTTTGCTTTTTAGTAGTGTAAATATAAAATCGTTATTCAGTATGCTCTAAATACTTATAATTAGAATGTACTGCACTGTAGTAGGCCATAAAACCTGAACTGGCGAACTTATATGAATACAAAAACAATTTCAAAGGTAACAGACTTAGCATGCCAATACTATTTAAAGAATCACTAACCGCTAACCGACATGTCATAACTACTAAGCAAACACTTGAATAGATCTCGAAAATGTATGACATTTGTTATATATACAAAGAATGATCCTCCAACCCCTAATCGTTAAGAAGTTATTCCTTTCCTCATCAGCTCACCAACATGAGACTATGACCACCTAAAGGCAAATACTCGAATAGCCTCCAAAATATATGAAATATGTTATATTTAAAGAATTATTCCCCAACTCCTAATCTCCAAGGAGTTGTACCTTACATCATCAGCTCACCAACATGAAAGGATGACCACCTAAAGGCAAATACTCAAATAGCTTCCAAAATACATGAAATATGTTATACTTAAAGAATTATCCCCCAACTCCTAATTGCTAAAGTGTTGTACCTTCCATCATCAGATCACCAACTTAAGATGTTCATGACTAGATGCAAATACTTGATTAGTCTTCGAAAATAAATGAAAAATGTCATGTGTGCCTACAACATTTGAAGAGTTCCCTCGATTTCTCCAGGATCCCATCATCAGATCTGGATTCGGTGACAATGGGACCAACTAGAAGGTATACCCTTTCAAACAAAAAAAGAATATTTGAAATCGGTCCACGCGTCTTCGAGTAATCGGGGAACATACATAAAAAAAAAAAAGATTTCGACGAATTGTTAACCTCCTCCTTTTTGAAGTCGGTTAAAAATATCAGATACCATTGTCAAACAAATACATTATACATTTATTGTATTTTAGGCCTAATAATTGGCATTTGAACGTAATAAAACATGTAGTAGTATATAACGAAGTAAACTGTAGTTTAGAATTCAGCCAGGACAACATAGTCTTGCCAACGGCACATTTTTTCCCATACTATTTGGGTTCAAACTATTATCACGGCTCGTCCCTTATCAATCGATGTTCGATCATTCCCTCGCAATGACCTGTTTCGAGGTCGCTGATAACGGACCCTCTTATCTATTTCAAAAAGGGAACATTACTACATATTTCAATCTTTTTTTAATGCTGTATTATTTAATTTTTAAAATAAAAGAAAGTCTTCTTTCAGCAAAATACACTATCTACGATATTTAAGGTACTTCCCCTTCATGTATACACCTTATTTTGCCGTTGACTGTACTTCGCGCCAATAAATTGACAGCTGCTATGCCTACAGCTTCCCTATTATATGAAGACAAGCCGCAAGCGCGAGGGAACTCCTCAATATCCATGTATTAGCTAGTCTAATAATAGTGTACTTGACAACTCATCGCACGGCTGGCGCGCCGCCAGAGCTTGGGGGACATTTTTCGCGCGTCTGACCGCGATACACCGCGCTGTCTACTGCTGTAATTCTTTTACGAGATGACATCTTATATGACGTTTCATAGCTTAGCTTCAAATCAGGGCGTTTTCACAAACCGTTGTTGAAATCAACTTGTTATTTAATTTGGCCAAGTTTGGGCTTCTTCTACTCAGGATCACGAGCTCTTTCGATTCTAATAGGAGAAAAAAAATGTCCCAAAATATTTTTTCCATTGCGATACCGTTTTTTCATGGATGTTCAAAGGCGGTAGCGTAATTAAAGGAATGAAAACTGTACGAAAATTATGGGACATATTTTTTCTCCTAACAGAATCGAATGAGCTCGTAATTCAGAGTCGAATAAGCCTAAACTTGACCAAATGAAATAACAAAGTGATTTCAACAACGGTTTGTGACAACGCCCATCAACGAACCGGTTGTAATGCAAAAACTGCGAACTATGGTACAGTCGCCATCAGATATATCGGAGTCACGGTGCTCAAAAAAACAACTGTACAAAAGTCAAATACTTTACCAAAATCTGTAGAACCATGTTTTGAGATCCCCAAAATGATTAAATATACATAGATGTTTAGCAATATACGAGGTGCTCTTTCTCCCAGACACCTTAAAAACAAGCTTTTTTTTAAAAGTATTAGAATGAACGGCATTTCTATTATAATTTGATACTTCGCAACAAAGTTTCCGACATGTTCGAAAATTCGAGGTTCTTCGATGGAAAATATACGTGACGAGTAATTAGTGTGAAAATAAATGCACTTGATGACTTCGAAGGTTTCTCTGCTATTTCAGGGACACACCAGAATTAGCTATAAGAACGAGGTTACCAGAATGATCTTGAAGTTCGCATACTCTTTTAAAAATAAAGAAAGCTAGGCCACACAGTTTTGCATACCTATCATTATTATTGCTAAGTGAGTCTTTGAGTATTTCTTACCATTTCCCGTCAATAAATCTAGCTGCCTCCAAAGTATGGAGTTATAAACATTACTCATGTGAAGTTTGAAGTAGAAGATTTGTATTTTGACTGAATTGTATTTTTTTTCGTATTCCCAATTATACTCGTTTGTGTAAAATAGTAAATGAAAATTGTTTATTTTTTACTTTTATTAAGCTACTGTGTATTTATTATTTTTGTGTGGATCTCTTTCTCTCTCTCTCTCTCTCTCTGACGATGTGTGATTTATGTGTTAGGGCTCGTTAAAAGATTATATTGTGATATTAATTTGGCGATTTTTCCCTTCTCAGATCGTGATCAATTGTTTATTCGTGATATTTTGCAGACCCTTGAAAACAAATAACAATACAATAATTATGTTTTTTTTTATTTATTACATAATTAAAACTAAACATAATTTTCATATCAGCGATTGCTCAGCAGCTATTTATAAAACACTTTTCCTTAAACGCTCAAACAAACACATTAGCAAATGAGCTTGTTTTGACCGACTGCCAGCCACAACCAGGACCATATACCATATTATAGTGTCCCCTGATATGATAAGCGGGTCAAATAGGCCATATTTATCGTCAGTTTGAAGTAAAGTGTTGTGATATGTAGACGTTTTATGTGAGTGAACTGATTGACAGTGATTTGTGTTTTGTGGAATACTGGATTGTTGGAATGGCGAATTTATTACGTGTTTGTGTAAGTTTTTTGTTTATTACAAGATGTTGGGGTGGGTTATAAAAATGTTTTAATAAAGAGTGTGTCTTTTCTGATAATCGATAATTGTTTTTATCACACAGTTTAATAATATAAGTATTCTTCCACCAGAAGGGTCGTAATTGGTTTTGATTCATTTTGATTTAGGTTGTATGTTAGATAAGTTGCAATGAGCATATACCTATACATACCTACCTATTCTTATAGTTACATTATCTTCTTACTGCGTTGTTTATTTTTCTGGTCTAAGAGGAAGAGTGTACTTAATCAAAATGTTAAGACATTAATATAATTAGTTATTGTGCTATAGCGCAGGTGATATTACAATTATTATGACAAATTGCAAGTATTTGTAAACAGCAAATGAATATTGAATGCATCGCCAGTAAAATTCCATGTTATAATTGAAATTCCTCTTAAACTACATTGCGTGTCCATTCTCCTATTTATCGCCGAATGTCACTTCCTAACCAACATATCGCAGAATCTCATTTCGCCGAAAGATCACATAATCATATTCATATTCACTTTCTAACTGTGACGTTTCGCTGACATGTCCTTTACATTTATTATCAACTAGCGACCCGCCCCGGCTTCGCACGGGTACTATACCTACATAAAAACCTTCCTCTTGAATGACTCTACCTATTAAAAACAATCTCATCAAAATCCGTTGCGTAGTTTTAAAGATTTAAGCGTACAAAGGGATATAGGGACAGAAAAAGTGACTTCATTTTATACTATGTAGTGATATCATATTCTAACATATCGCAACCTAGTCAACAAATGCAAATTCATCTAAATGAAAGTTTACAAATAACGATTTGGTAAATTTTGGTATGCCAAGCGGCAGGGATCGGAACCGTTCTCGATTAACCATTTGATATTGTTCTTTAACCGTTATTAAATTCCGTTCGTATTAGTAACGGTTAACTACGATAAAGGTTTTGTAGATGAACACAATATTTCTGGTTCACAATATTCAAGATGAACGGAAAAATTCCGTTCTTTGACATAACGGTTTTGACAAGAACATTATATGATTTATATGAAAGAACAAAACTTTTCTGGTTACCGTTACTAGAGATGAACGAAAAATAAAGTTCCGTGAACCATTATTAAACTGTTCGCGATGACGTAAACATGCCGCCACTCGCTCTCTCTTTTCCACGCGAATATAGTTCGTATTTTTATTTCATTTGACTAGCCATTTAGGTTTGACGTGTGGTATTGGCCGCATGATGAAAAAGGTTTAAATTGAATTAAGTGAAAGGATGCAATATGTGCTAGCAATTCTGGCGCCTCCTAGCGCCGTCGACGGGAACTTGCCTGGAAATTGGTTACCTGACAACGTGTTGTTGACTGGGCTGTCAATGTTTTTTCCGACATATCATTAAAATTAAGTTTTGAGTATCAAGTTAAGCTGAAGTCCAATGATCTAACAGATATGTTTATAATGGTAAGCTAATGAACTTTCTAATTAGTAGGTATTTCTTTCTATGTTAATTTTAGAGTTTAATGAGAAGGAGGTAAGACGGAGGAGTAAGACGCCCGATGTTGGTCTACTACCGGCACCTGTCTTGTAATATCGGCTCGGCTCCTTGGTAAATAAATATATATACTTACTATAACCTGCACTTATTGCATTCATACTCCTAATACCTACGCAGTTATGGGTGCATACCACTCGTCTTGAATAGTCAACATAGTGATAGGTACGATACGTGAATTGCTCAAGAAGACAGTTGCAGTTCCTATTATTTCCCTTAATGGAACCCCGATGCTTGGAGTCGCGTTCTATTGGCGTCAGGTGAGCTTAGCACAACTAGCAATATGGCGTTGCTGGCTACATTCCGCCGGACGCAAAATGACTTTGTCCCACAATTACGTATGTTGTTTTGTTATGAATTCATTATATCGTAACTGTGAAATGTCTTCTCAAAAGGGCTTATTTCCACTTTGTCAATAGAGATAATTTCTCTTATGGAAATATAGAAAAAATAATCCTTATTGTCAGAGTAGAAATAAGCCCTTTTGAAAAGACACAAAGCTGAGTTTACACTTGCAAGTTATTGCCGCAAGTTTTGAGACGCAAATCATTATCATCATCAGCCTATGATAGTCCACTGCTGGACGTAGGCCTCTCCTATTTACTATGCGTATAGGTGCATTAGGAGGTAAATACCCATAATCGCCACGCTGGGCAAGCGGATTGGCGATCGCAGTAGTATGTCCACTATGATGACTCTGCTGCCCATCATCAATCTTTTATCAAATAATAGTCAGTGACACTTCAATCCCTTAGTCGACTCTTACGACACCCACAGGAGGAGTTGGGGTGGTGACAAAATATATTCTTACTGCCGTCACCACACGGCAAATATTGGTAGGAATTAGTGGCAAATATCTACAACTCTTTTTTTCAAAACTTGCAGGGTCGCGTTTTATAAAGTTACAATTTACAATTTGCCGTTTGTCTCTCTTTCTAGCCAATATATTATGTGCGTGCGTTAGAGAGGTAAACAGCGAAATTGTAAAATGAAACTTTATAAAACGCGACCCAGGTCTAAACTCGGCTTAGCTCGTTACTTCCGCAGTTGTGATCTTGAACTCTATTAACATCTTAGTAAAGTTCAAATTTAAACGAACATTTCTTTGGCGAATGAAAGTATATTTTCTGTTTATCTGTCTATCCGTCTGTCTGTATGTCTGTTTGTTTCTCTGTCTGTCTGATTGTTTGTCCGTCCGTCTATACGGTCGTTTGTTTCCGCAAAGAAACGTGTTTCGACCAGATAGTATTCGAAATTATTGCTTTTACAATTATTCTGGGTGTATTTCTTAGGGTTCTGTAGTAAATTAGAAACCGTCACAGATTCGCCATGTGCATCCACCTGTCTGTCTGTATGTTTGTCTGTCTGTCAGTCTGTTTGTCTGTCTGTCTGTATGTCTGTCTGTCCGTCCGTTTGTTTCCTCCAAATTATTGCTTTCTCAATTATTCTGGGTGTAAGTACTTTTTAGGATTCTGTAGTAAATTAGGAACCCTTGCATTTTGCATCCATCCCTCTGTCTGTCTGTATATCTGTCTGTCTGTCTGTTTGTAAGTCTGTCTGTCTGGCGGTCTGTCCGTCTGTCTGTCTGTTCATCTGCCGATCTTTCTGTCTGTCTGTTTGTCTCTCTGTCTGTGTGTCTGTCTATCTCAACGGACTGACTATCGCATGACACTTCACTGACGACTGATGACTGGCGCATGGCACTTTCGTGTAAAAACCCGCGTGTAATAGGTCCAACTTATTATGAACGTCTACCCGCCAAATTGAGAAATGAAACATCTGACGAAGCTTTTGAACGTCAATTGAGGATCTTTTTATTGAGCAACCCTCTGTATTCGGTCACCGAATACATGGAATTAAAATTATAATGTACGTAACCTATTTAATTACTTGACATTACAAACGTAAAATTGTTTGACATGATTTATCTCATTAATTCCTATTTTATATTAGTTTATTTTAGCCTATAAGTTGACGATCACTGTGTGTGATATCATAATTATGATGTTCTTCTTTGTTTTTACTATTGATCATTTATATCTAATGCTAAATTATTATTGTTTTATATTAATTTTTTGACATTATTTTAATGTATGTAATTTTAATTTTAATTTTTAATTGTTTTGGACGATCATAATTTAAATTCATATAGATTAATGTAACACTTAATTTATATTGTAATTTACTTTGTGAAATAAATAAATCTAAATCTAAATCTATCTGTACGTCCGTCTGTCCGTCCGCTTGTTTCCGCAAAGAAACATATATCGACCGGTTATTACTTGAAATGGTTGCCTTTTCAATTATTCTGGCTGTAAGATATTTTTAGGGTTCTGTAGTAAATTAGGTACCCTTACATTTTCGCC
Organism: Thaumatotibia leucotreta; assembly: GCA_025490895.1. Taxonomy (NCBI): domain Eukaryota; kingdom Metazoa; phylum Arthropoda; class Insecta; order Lepidoptera; family Tortricidae; genus Thaumatotibia; species Thaumatotibia leucotreta. Next base: position 20,930 of record JALPQI010014491.1, on the reverse strand, counting down.
ATGTCCGTCTGTCTGTCTGTATGTCTGTCTGTTCATCTGTTCATCCCTCTGTCTGTCTGTCTGTCTATTTGTCTGTCTGTCTGTCTGACGGTCTGTCCGTCTGTCTGTCTGTTCATCTGTCGATCTTTTCGCCCGTCTGTCTGCCTGTCTGTCTGACGGTCTGTCCGTCTGTCTGTCTTAACCCTTACATTTTCGCTTACATTTTCGGAACCCTTACATTTTCGCCATGTCCGTCTTTCTGTCTGTATGTCTGTCTGTCTGTCTGTTCATCTGTCTATCCGTTGTCTGTCTGTTTGTCTGTCGGTCTGTCTGTCTGTCTGTCCGTCCGTCTGTCTGCCCGTTTATTTCTGCAAAGAAACATATTTCGACCGGATATTACTTGAAATGTCTGTCTGTCTGTATGTATGTCTGTCTGTTCATCTGTTCATCCCTCTGTCTGTTTGTCTGTCTGTCTATCTGATGGTCTGTCCATCTGTCTGTCTGTTCATCTGTCGATCTTTCCGTCCGTCTGTCTGTCTGTCTGTCTGTCTGACGGTCTGTCCGTCTGTCTGTCTGTTCATCTGTCGATCTTTCCGTCCGTCTGTCTGTCTGTCTGTCTGTCAGTCTGTCTGTCTGTCTGTTCATCTGTCGATCTTTCCGTCTGTCTGTCTGTTTGTCTGTTCATCCGTCGATCTTTCTGTCTATCCGTCTATGTGTCTGTCTGTATGTCTGTCTGTCTGTTCATCTGTCCATCCGTCTGTTTGTCTATCTGTCTGTCTGTCTGTCTGTGTGTTTGTATGTCTGTTTGTCTGTCGGTCTGTATGTCTGTCCGTCCGTCTTTCCAACCGTTTATTTCTGCAAAGAAACATATTTCGACCGGATATTATTTAAAATGGTTGCCTTTTCAATTATTCTGGCTGTAATTACTTTTTACGGTTCTGTAGTAAATTAGGAACCCTTACATTTTCGCCATCTCCGTCTGTCTGTCTGTTTGTCTGTCTGTCTGACGGTCTGCCGTCTGTCTGTTCATCTGTCGATCTTTCTGTCTGTCTGTCTGTCTGTCTGTCTGTCTGTCTGTCTGTTCATCTGTCGATCTTTCTGTCTATCTATCTCAGTGTCTGTCTGTGTGTCTATGTGTCTGTATGTCTGTCTGTCTGTTCATCTGTCCATCCGTTGTCTGTCTGTTTGTTTGTCTGTATGTCTGTCCGTCCGTCTGTCTGCCCGTTTATTTCTGCAAAGAAACATATTTCGACCGGATATTACTTGAAATGATTGCCTTTTCAATTATTCTGGATGTAAGTACTTTTTATGGTTTCGTAGTAAATTAGGAACCCTTACAATTTCGTCATGTCAGTCTGTCTGTCTGTTCGTCCGTCCGTCTGACTGTCTATCTATCTGTTGGTTAGTCCTTCTTTCCATCCATCTATTCTTGGATCCGTCTAGAAATAGAAATAATTCTTAACAAACACAAAAAAAAAACAATGTCCAGTAACAAAAAATAAAAATAAATTATGCGTTATTTCCGCAATTGTGATTAAGAACTCTGTTAATAACATTTTAAAATTCAAATTTAAACGAGCTTTTTTGTTACTGGCTGTGAAAGCGTTAACATTTTTTTCGTTAAAAAAAAAATTGTTATGATCGGGCATAGTTCAAATAAAAAAATAAAAAACCCTTATAGTTTCGCCATGTCCGTCTGTCCATCTGTCTGTCCGTTAGTCCGTCTGTCTATCCGTCAGCATACTCTTCTTAGCATGGTGCTAGAGTGTGTCAGCGCTCTATCACTCTTCATCTATCGTTTCGTGCGGTAGTCCGTCTGTCTGTCCGCCCATTGCTTAGATCAGTGACCATTTGCAATTAGTTGTAGGTATACATATTAGTTAGGGCTTGTCCATTAATCACGTCATACGATTTTGGTATGTTTTAAACCCCCCAGCCCCCATGGTGATATTTGGTGATATTTTCAGGACCCCCCCCCCCCTAGCCAATATCACGTGTATTTTTTTGCCAACTGAAGTAGTCCTTTGAATAACACTTGAATTTACGTACTTGTTTGCCAACTACGAGCTAAATGATCCCAACGCTGGCCAAATATTTTGCTGCCGCAATATTATAATTACAAGGTTGTATGTTACATTTTTTCAGAGTAAACATAAAATTTATCTGTTTCAGAAAAATAAGTTTTTGGATCTCTTCTCGCGAAAATGCCCAGTACCGTGAAACTAAGTAGTCAACATTGCCCGCTTTTTTCGGAAATCCTAAAATATCTCAAAAAAATATATGAAACCTTGAAGTTTTTTCTGCTCAGCATGTGCACTGTGATCGTACGAATCGGCTCACATGAAGAAATAATTTTTAGATCATCATTTAGATCAGGTTTTTGTCGTTTTAAGGTGCGTGCAAACCAAAAGAGCATTCGCTGTTCTATCCCCCGCTCTACGAAATCAACCAATCACGTTTTGTGTAACGATCGAATTTCGTAGAGTGGGAGGTTAGAATAGCGAATGTTCTTTTGGTCTGAATGCACCTATAGAAGGCGAGCAAAGTAATCTCGTTCTTTACCAACATTGCCCACCTCAATTTAGTGCTTAAAAATAGCTCGTATGACAATAATACTACGATCACAGAAGGTTTTTGGGCAATTCTACCATTTCATGTTTATAACTCAGGGATAAGTATAAACAATTTTGAGTAAATTGATTGGGCAATGTTACCTACCCGTTTTCGCTCTTTTTCATACAAGGTCCACTAACGCAATTCGCAAATGCTAGGGTTGTCACTTTTATGTAGATATCTTAACTAAAGACGTTTAACTTTTGTTCAAAGTATTAATATACTAGTGAAGTAAAACAGTCCAAAATGTATTATTTGTTTTAATGCAATAATAATAAAACCGTTTTTTGAATGGGAATCAAGATAATATTATATTGATATAAATATCAGCCCACTAACGAAGCAGCAGACAACGAAACTGACAATTGAGAGTATAGTTATTGGTTCCGAACATTTTGTACACGTAAAATAAAATAACGGAGTTATAAAAACGTAATTTACTGAAAAAAACATTACCCTCCGCTATTTTCATAAAGTGGTAAAACTTGAAAGTGACAACTGTAGGCTATTTTTCATGATGGGCAATTTTTTCAATGTCCGTTTGCTAAAGTACTTGATAAAATTGCCCAAAGCCATAACTTATTTTCTGATTAGCTTTTTCCAATAAAACTACTATCAATGTAATCTACTGTTGTCATTTTATTACAGGTCATGGGTTTTTTTTTTCATTTAATACCACCCTGTTTTGAGAAATTTATGTCTATATTTTGCCAAGATTTTGCCCGCCAAATAACCAACCTCACTGAAGAAGCTCTAGCAAACAACTAGATGAAGATAGACGCAAAAGTCATACTTGGTGTTGCTTCTCACATAATATATTTTATACTAAAAATAGTTAGGCCGCCATAAGAATGTAATTTTTTTCTATAATAACCAATTTATTTAAAATTCAAGTTTTGGGCAATGTTTCCCCTGGAGGCAAAGTGGGCTAATTTTACGGTAGTAATTCTATGTGTATTTAGCTATATTTTACTGAAACCTGTATCTTAATACCTATAGTCAACTAATAGTCTAAAATTCACGATATTACATGGTTCTATGTTGTGGTCATATAACTTGCAAGGGCAATAAGGTTCTATGTTTGTTTTATTGATATTATTGTAAGTGGTTATATCATATATAAAATGTACTTAATATTTATAGTCATATACATTGAATTTAGGCTGTGTGGTGCGGCAGTAACAATATATTTTCCACCTACCAAGTTGGAGAACTTTTCCGATGGGTGTTATAAGAGTCGACTAAGGGACGGTACTACGCTGATCCAATTATTTGAGATGGAGGCAGGGCAGCAGCCTCATCATAATGGACACATTACTGCAATCACCAATCCGTTTGCCCAGCGTGGCTAATTATGGGCATTATGTCATTTATGTCCTACCTAATGTACCCATACGCATAAATAAAATAATAGAAGAGGCCCACGTCAAGACCACTGTTACTGTATTAGACTGATGATGTGATATTGAATTTGATAAGAAGGTATCCTTTTACCATTAAAGTGTATTTATCTCATAAAATCATCTATAGGTACTCATATCCATCAGTATAAGCATAATAATCTTATTATAACATCGATCGACCGATCTTTTTATTAGAGAAACGTGGCCTGCATGCATCGTGTCACTTATATAATGGTGTTTCATACTTAATCGCTCAAATCAAACTAATGAGGTGCCCGTGTTCCACAGCCTTAGATACCATGGACCCTTTGATATTAAGACACCTGAATGGATGCCTTGGTATACCAGCATAGAAGAAAGTGGAAGATGCCATGCCAGAGGACCTAACCCGCGTATGTGCCAGCCATCCTGGAACCCTTTGATATAGCAAGAATCCTTTTCCCTTTGAGATAGCAGTGATGAGTATTTGTTGCGTTGCAACCTCAGTGCGCAAAAGTACTCGTTATCATCAGATCAGCTGCGGTCATATACTCATATGCTGACTCCAGCGGCAGCGGTGAAACGCTGGAATGTGGAAGACCAAGCTAACCACGAATAAATAAATATAAATATATATAGTCTTTTTCCTTTTTTAGTTTTAGTAGGTACACACACCAACCCAGTTAACTCTATCAAAGATTTCGATTCTGGACCGTGTACGTGTTTCACTTAGTCGATTTGACCAAACTTTGATTCGAAATAAATATAACGCTTATTTTCGAATAGTCATGTCATGTCAAATCTCCATAGTACTTTAGCACTACATATATATATATATATATACATATATATATATATGTATATGTATATACAGGGTGGTCCAAACCTTGAAGTCAAAAAAAATTTTTTTAGTTTCCCTACGTCATGGGCTATCAGAATATACCCCATGTATGTTAGCCGATTTTTTGTAGTTTTCGAGTTATGAATTTTTGAAATATATTTTTTTTTTAATTCTGGAATGAAGAAATTGATTGATAAAAAAAAACTATTATGTTTTTTTTACTATTTTCTTTTTGTAAAAGTATAACTACAAATAAAGCATTTACTGACAAAAAAAATAGCGTGCTCATTTTGATACAAGTAGGATAAAAAATACCAATTTCAAAATTTTACGTTAAAAATGCATCAAAATAGCATTAATGTACGTAAATAAAAAAAAATAAAACATATCCCAAGGATTTTTGGTAATGTAAAGACTGCCCTAGACCTTAAACCTTCTTAAAACCAAAAAAAAGTGATACTTAATAATGAGGATTTTTCGGAGTACTTAGTCGGTCAAATAAACTTAAAAAAGCTTAAATTTTAAAGTAGTAAAAAATTACTTGAATAACTACAGAAATTGAGTTTTCGTGGTATTTTCTGTCTTTGTTTATTGATAAGAACAACAAAACAGACGAAATTTCACTTTATTTTTAAATTAAAAATTTAGAAGTTTTTTTTTAAGTTTATTTGACCGACTACTCCGAAAATCCTCATTATTAAGTATCACTTTTTTTTGCTTTTACGAAGGTTTAAGGTCTAGGGCAGTCTTTACATTACCAAAAATCCTTGGGATATGTTTAATTTTTTTTATTTACGTACATTAATGCTATTTTGATGCGTTTTTAGCGTAAAATTTTGAATTTGGTATTTTTTATCCTACTTGTATCAAAGTGAGGACGCAAATTTTTTGTCAGTAAATGCTTTATTTGTAGTAATACTTTTACAAAAAGAAACTAGTTAAAAAAACCCAACAGTTTTTTTTTATTAATATTTTTTTTCATTCCAAAATTTCAAAAAAAAAATTTTCAAAAATTCATAACTCGAAAACTACAAAAAATCGGCCAACATACATGGGGTATATTCTGATAGCTCATGACGTGAGGAATCCAAAAAAAAAATTTTGACGTCAAGGTTTGGACCACCCTGTATACACCGTGATCTCTAATAACCCGAAAGATTTTAACCACGCATTTTTGATGTAAAAACAAACAAAAAATATTATATGACATTTGTCATTTTTGGCGAAAAAAAAATTTTTTTTTTTAAATTTTTTTTGCAATTTTTATTTAATTTTTAAATGTATTTTAACATAAAAAGTAAAAGTTATTCATGAAACTAGCACTTACAATGAGTGTTAAGGTTTTTTTTTACAAAAACCTCATTTTTAAGAGGTTTTGTTTCTCACTTTTCGACATCTATTAAAGAGGTTAGTGAGACTATTCTCCATAATGGCACCAACGCCGTTAAAAAGACCTTTTGTACCGAGTTACAATTAGAAAATATGTTTTTTTTAATTGATAATAACTCTGAAATTAGGCGATATCCAGAAAAGTTTATACGACATTATAGTTTCTAAATGTGGTCAGGAACACACTGTTAAAATCTTTCGGGTTATTAGAAATCACGGTGTATATATCTGAGAGAAAGCGTTATTCTTCGAATAAAAGTTTGGTGAAACGCAGCCTTAGTTTTATTTTCAGTGAAGTCTCAATTGTTTTTTCTTAAAATCTTGAATTGGTCCCGATCTGTCTTTGTCACCCATTCTTGATTCGTCATTTTAACTGGGGTCAACTATATCAACTTTGGTAATTTGTTGTATTGTCTATTTCATATTGCTCATTTAAGCCTTCGTCAACATCTTCTTTGGGTGTGTTGCTCTAACTACTATCTTGCTATACTATATGCTAACATTGCTAACTATAAAAAAATAGTGACACAATCAGAACGGCATCAATTTAAGAACTTGACATACGACGACTGAGAGTACAGTTCGTGAAATATAAATTGTTAACTTTCTACCTACATTATAGTAAAAATAAACGTTCAATTTATATTTCTCGAACTATACTGTACGCTTAGCACGTGATTGCTATGTCAGTATGTTATCGCTACATGTATAGATTTTCTATCTTTTACCAACAATATGAATAAAAGGGAGATGGATAATCTATCTCGCGGCGACATATTGTCGCACTGATCCTGTGCTAAGTTTACTGAGACGAACCATGACGATACCGCTGTCAATACAATTTTTACCTCATCATAACACTAACCTTTTCAATGCCACGGCAAAAACAGCAGCTGTCACTCCATCCACGCCACCAAAGTGTCACAAAGGAATTTGTCAAAAACTATAAGCAAGTGCGACTAGGTCTCTATTGATCTGTGACTTGTATATCGGTCTTTGGCGTTGAAACAGTGTTACCAACATAACCGTTATCGCCGTCCACAAGGTTTCAATTAGATTGGACAATGACTGATATATTGGTAGGTACTGATTAACAAGAGAGTTTCATCGCCAAAGACTATTTGTAAGTCACCATACACAAAATAATATGTAACTATGCACGTGCGTAAAGTTCAAATTTAGCTTTTATAGTTTTACGTGGCGTTGAAAAGGTTGAAGCAAGTCACCAGTCTCACGACTCACCAGTCAGCTATTTGGAATATAGTTGATTTTTGTGGTAAAACATGTTAGTTTATTGGTGTCTGAAAATAACTTTGCATTTATTCGTAACTCTTACACGCATCCAGTCCAATTGCCTTATTCATAAAACATCAAGACACATTAGTTAACTGTGTTGGCGATGAAATGATTATATGAACAGGTTGTGTAGCCAATATGCCAATCGCTAACATTCAGTCGCGAACGAAACTCAACTGTCTTCGTCACACCAATAAGAAAGAGTGACAGAGAGAAAACTACGATACACTACCTGCTCAGCGTAGCGTAGCGATTGGCACCAAAGAGAATAAAATCACTAATTGGCACGTTAGCTAACATAGCTACGGACTCAGATCTATCGACCTCTTTTGAAAAGCAAGTTCAGTTTCTCAAAAGAGGTTGGTGACAGATTGCAAACTCAGAATTAACAAGCAACTCGCAGCTACGCGTCTTTTTTCAATTGTATAGATTAAAAAGAGAAGTGTGGCGGCAAGTTGATGTTAAACACAAGATATGCTAGCCTTGCTATAGGAATTAACGTGACTGTAATCATAACATTACCTCCTGATGACAGTAGGTAAGGACATTTTTTCGCCGCCAATGAATTGATATAACTGATAAAATATATGTTCGTTTAACACTACGAAGCTGATACTTACTTTGTTGAGTTAGTTGTTTACATGCAATTTGTTGCTTGGCGTGTGTTGCTCGCTTTTATTTTTTGACGTGGCGGTGAAAAGGTGAACGAAAAGGTGCCACTTTGTCACTTAAATTGATGGCTTTTCCTTTTGACATAGGATTTAAAACAAATTGGCAGATTGTAGTGTATTGCGTCCTTTTTCCTTAACAACGTTCGGTTATGCGTTTAAATTTGGAACAGATTTTAAATTTCTAGTGGGTCTCTATTCCAGTATCCATAAATATTAAAATAGTAAACGACACGAAACGTCATTTCAATACGTTTTCCTTATACAAACCATACGACATTCAATCTCGATTAATCGGAGAATAGGCACCACATGTGATTGTCTATTTGTTCAAATCAATTTTGACAGGAAAACCACTATTATTCCGTTCCCAAGAACACTAAACGTAGCGTTCGCGGCCAAAAACGTTTGAAAGAACATTAACCGTAACGGAAACTTTATAAGAAGAACATGACATGACAGTTCATCTCTTACAACAGAATTAGGAAAACCGTTATTATTCCGTTCGTTGAGAACAGAATCGGCCATTAAGCGTTCCGTCAAAGAACATTAAGAAGTATCGGTTAATGAGAACAAAAACTTTATGATTATGGTTTGGGGTTGACGTATGGTAACGGTTTGAAAATAATAACGGTTTCCGATCCCTGCCAAGCGGTTCATCTGCGAAAAGTTAGGCAAATGATGTTCTGAGAAATGAAATGCGAAAAGGCAGGACAACGTACACCTTACATCTTACCACGGATGCGCGATACACATAGAAACTCGGTTGCAACGAACGCTCATGAGCAGCATGAACGCGACAGCATGAGCGTTCGTTGCAACCGAGTTTCTATGTGTATCGCGCATCGGTGGTAAGATGTTTGCACTTGTGAACTGTAAAGGAGACTTTTTTGTCGACTGACGTGACCCATCAGCCACTAGTTCAAATTTCAACCAACCCAGTGTCTAATAATGTGTTTTACTCAGGTGCTGCTATCGGATCCGGATGCGGAGCTGTCGAGTTGGCCGCTGGAGCTGGTCGCGCTGAGGGACAAGATACACGACGCCCGCCCCGACAAGGAGGTCAGTCGTGCCAGATACTACACTCCGTTTACTCAGGTGCTGCTATCGGATCCGGATGCGGAGCTGTCAAGTTGGCCGCTGGAGCTGGTCGCGCTGAGGGACAAGATACACGACGCCCGCCCCGACAAGGAGGTCAGTCGTGCCAGATACTACACTCCGTTTACTCAGGTGCTGCTATCGGATCCGGATGCGGAGCTGTCAAGTTGGCCGCTGGAGCTGGTCGCGCTGAGGGACAAGATACACGACGCCCGCCCCGACAAGGAGGTCAGTCATGCCAGATACTACACTCCGTTTACTCAGGTGCTGCTATCGGATCCGGATGCGGAGCTGTCGAGTTGGCCGCTGGAGCTGGTCGCGCTGAGGGACAAGATACACGACGCCCGCCCCGACAAGGAGGTCAGTCATGCCAGATACTACACTCCGTTTACTCAGGTGCTGCTATCGGATCCGGATGCGGAGCTGTCGAGTTGGCCGCTGGAGCTGGTCGCGCTGAGGGACAAGATACACGACGCCCGCCCCGACAAGGAGGTCAGTCATGCCAGATACTACACTCCGTTTACTCAGGTGCTGCTATCGGATCCGGATGCGGAGCTGTCGAGTTGGCCGCTGGAGCTGGTCGCGCTGAGGGACAAGATACACGACGCCCGCCCCGACAAGGAGGTCAGTCATGCCAGATACTACACTCCGTTTACTCAGGTGCTGCTATCGGATCCTGATGCGGAGCTGTCGAGTTGGCCGCTGGAGCTGGTCGCGCTGAGGGACAAGATACACGACGCCCGCCCCGACAAGGAGGTCAGTCATGCCAGATACTACACTCCGTTTACTCAGGTGCTGCTATCGGATCCGGATGCGGAGCTGTCGAGTTGGCCGCTGGAGCTGGTCGCGCTGAGGGACAAGATACACGACGCCCGCCCCGACAAGGAGGTCAGTCATGCCAGATACTACACTCCGTTTACTCAGGTGCTGCTATCGGATCCGGATGCGGAGCTGTCGAGTTGGCCGCTGGAGCTGGTCGCGCTGAGGGACAAGATACACGACGCCCGCCCCGACAAGGAGGTCAGTCATGCCAGATACTACACTCCGTTTACTCAGGTGCTGCTATCGGATCCGGATGCGGAGCTGTCGAGTTGGCCGCTGGAGCTGGTCGCGCTGAGGGACAAGATACACGACGCCCGCCCCGACAAGGAGGTCAGTCATGCCAGATACTACACTCCGTTTACTCAGGTGCTGCTATCGGATCCGGATGCGGAGCTGTCGAGTTGGCCGCTGGAGCTGGTCGCGCTGAGGGACAAGATCCACGACGCCCGCCCCGACAAGGAGGTCAGTCATGCCAGATACTACACGTTTGAATTTAGAATACCCTTCGGGTCCGAGAAAGAGACGGGCTTTGCATTGTTTTATTCTTTATTCAACACACACACCCATGCGTAATTTTTCAAAATTTGTTACACTTTGTTTCCCTTCTTTTAGTTTTAAATGCATCTCCGTGGTAGTTTTTGTAATGAAGTACCCACTTGATTTGCGGTTTGCATGTACGCAATTGTAGGTAGGTACTTTAACTGTCAAGTTGTGGATATCTTTAATTGACTTTGTTTACTGTTTATGTTCATAGATTAAGTATTTTGTAATTGCTGTTGATGTCCTTAATAGCTAAATAAATAAATAAATAAACAACAACCATTTAAAAAACAGCTTACACCAAGACATTACATGTGGAATTATCTATAAGCTAACATAATTCTAATAGTAATAACATTTTATGTCAAAATAATGAAAATGAAAAATTATAGGGTACAGTAGCAGGTACATATTAAGGTAATGGTTAATTTTTCGTCTAAGTTGTGTCCATCTATCAGAGAAAATATCGGCATTTTGAATCGTAGCTAAAAAGTTATTAATTCGTTCTATAGCTCTGTGGGTGGGTGCGTTGGAAGTGTGATGGGTGCGGATGTGATATGGAATAGTAAGGAGGTCTCTAGGGCGGCGCACTCGGCGCCCCACTGCAGCTGTATAGTTGTTAGGGATGAGGATGGCTTACAATCTTATTATTACCTTCGTGTGCTCCAGAGGATTTTCTAAGATCAAACAGAGTGTGTATCGATTTAAGCTTTTAGAATTAATTGTGTAGATTTAAGCGGCAATTACACGTCGTTCGCCTAATTCGGGCGCCGATATTGTTTGCACACGGCGTTTGTGTACTAATGTTGTATGAAAATCCATTATTGCCGCAGCGCATAATGACGCACCTATGTACGGTCAACAAAAAATGTGGTCTACCACTTTTCGACTCTATTCATTGGTAATTAAGTCGAAAAGTGGTAAACCAGATTTTTTGTTGACTATACGGCAGGCCTGCGCGCATTGACGAACTTGCTTATAACCTATACTTATATTTAAAGGATCTTCTAATACTTATACAAATTTTGAAAGAATGTATACAATTTTTATAATACTGAATACATATGTATTTCGTTTGTAGATCAACTTAGCTGCTCACTTTACATCACAGAGCTCTCTTCATTGATAAAATACTAACATCTATAATTATTATCTAGTATGCTAACCATAAATGTAAACCTTATGGCATCGACATAAAGTCTATCAACGGTCAGTTAATTTTATTTGCACTGAAAGTTCCCACGGAACAGAGCAACATGTGTTTGTTTGATGTTCGTTGGTGATGTGTTGAAGATTGTGTTACAGCTTGTAATGTGTTGCAAATTTTCAACGGTAATGGAAATAAGATAATTATAGTCTGCTTGCACAATACCTTATTTTGTTTTCTATTATTAACTGTTTAAGGGTCAATCACGTTTTTTATGTCACTCGTTGCCATGGTTATGTTCTTCTGGATCACCCTTAAAATCACAATTTAATAGCATTAAATTTGACAAAACTTTGTAATTTTTGATATTTATGTGGCCCTTCCAAGGTGTGTCACCCACTAATCATGATAGTAGAGCTTGCTCGATACCTTCTTCTAACAAACTATTCAACTGTTATCCCCTGGGTGATGTGACAGAATAACAACAAAGAAAACAGTATGTAATCCGAAAGCAAAGAAATATATTTTGTTACTTTTTTTATTATATAAAGAGTACTATAGAGTACCTGTACTGTACCTGTACTATATTACCGTAGTTCAAAAATTTTATATTATTCTGATGTACTTTTAGAACGCCCCTCGTATTAGCCTAGACTTTATCCTTAGTGCAGTCATTGAAGCGAAAAATACGGTATTACCTCCGATTTTTTTTACTGTGAACCGATTTGCATGAAATTTTGGAATTAGGCTCATCTTACCCTTAACTTCAAAAGTGAAAATGATCTGAACTCCGCCTATTATTTTTAAGGGGTGTAAACAACCCCTTAATGGAAGAAATTACATTAAGCCATTTTATCGCTAGAAAACATGTCTAATAGTAAGTGGTGAAATCGTAAAGTAATTTCTAACATAATTACCTCATATTAAAATTATTTTTAATCGCTTGAAAATCTTACAATCCTTGCAAGCAACCCCTAAATTGAAAAAATCACAAAAATACTTTGGTATGACATAAAAAGATTTAAGTATAGAGAAAATAATATTTTATATTCTCTATAATAATTATCACATTTTTAACCCCCTTTCAACCCTTGAAAACTACCCCTTGACAAAAAATGTGATTTTTTTTTTGATAAAATGAAAAGGATTTAAATATTATTCCACACTCTTATACCCCAACCCCTACACGTTAAGGAATGTCAATCTTCCATGTCACCAACATGAGATTATGACCACCTAAACGCAAATACTCGAATACCTTCAAAAATAATCATCCCCCAACTCCTAATCGTTAAGGAGTTGTTCCTTCCTTCAACAGCTAACTAACATGAAACGATAACTACTACGCGCAAAATAGCTTGAATAGATCTCGAAAATGTATGAAATTTGTTAATTCAAAGAATTATCCTCCAACTCCTAATCATTAAGGAGTTAGAGATACCTTCCATCATCAGCTCACCAACACGAGACTATGACCACCTAAAGGCAAATACTCGACTAGCTTCCAAAATACATGAAACATGTTATATTTAAAGAAATATCTCCCAACTCCTAATCGCTAAGGAGTTGTACCTTTCATCATCAGCTCACCAACATGAAACGATGACCACCTAAAGGCAAATACACAAATAGCTTCAAAAATACACGAAATAAAGAAAAAAAAAGAAAGAATTATCCCCCAACACCTAATCGCTAAGGAGTTGTACCTTCCATCATCAGATCACCAACTTAAGACGTTCATGACTAGACGTAAATACTTGATTAGTCTTTGAAAATAAATGAAAAATGTCATGTGTGCCTACAACATTTGAAGAGTTCCCTCGATTTCTTCAGGATCTCATCATCAGATCTGGACCCGATGACAATGGGACCAACTACAAGGTATATACCCTTTTAAACAGAAAAATAATTTTCTAAATCGGTCCACTCGTCTTAGAGTAATCGGGGAACATACATAAAAAAACAAAAGATTTCGTGGAATTGTAAACCTCCTCCTTTTTTGAAGTTGGTTAAAAACCATTGTAAAGGTAATTAAGAGAGCTACAACATCCTTCATTGCAATATATATACTTCGTTTTATTTAAGATTAGAATTATCTGTCAAACGGGTGAACAAAGAAGCAGTGGTCGTAAACCTTCCTTCTTCGATTTCGGCCAATACCACTGAATTACTCGGAACTTATGTACATACATATCATTTGATATTTACCGATAGCTGAACGCATAGTTTTCACATTTATTATTAATTTGTTGGCAAAACTGTATTAAAAAAAATATGAGTGTTTTATAAGCAAGATGGATTATGGCGGCAAAAAGCTAAATATTTAAGGTTTTCGTTTAGTGTTTGGCGGTTTTTGACTAAGTATTTTTTTATAAATTTGTAACTCATATCGTACCAATTTTACATTTACTGAATTTAATGAAGTTTACAGTCTAAAATTTAATAATATTTGCATATTTAATCTAGCTTACATTATGCACGCCCAGTACTTTTAAAAGTCATGCAAGGATTAAAACTATCGGTATAAAAGCGGACACGGTGTCATAAAGACTGAGCAGATGACAATAGTAAGACAACCCTACCCATCGGCAACGTCGTTTAGTATTTTTCGCCATTATGGGCGGCCTTAATCTGGGACGCTCTAACGTAGTTTGAATTTGGTAACAAAATAGAAAATAAAACTCAGATGACAATGATGACATACTCTACATAGTTTTATTCACTGTCAGTGGAAGAGTGCGAGGACTCGGAACCACCAACGTTTATAATAAAATTTTCCACAGTGTTATCTATTATATTTTCTAATTTCATTTAAAAACTTATATAAAATATTGTATATAGTAGCCAACGATATGCCAGCAGTCTCAGCAGTCTTTTTCACACGGTCCGATTTAGTGGGATATCCTTTCTATGGCACATTACTAACACTAATTTGTAAATATTCACCACCATCCGCTTTTCACTGGCAGTCAGAGGATTTCGCTTTTGCTGTTTCTTCTTTAGAGATAAAAAAACGTTAGCCGGAACCGGCTGCGACTCATCAATTTTAAATGTGCACCAACAAACAAAATATCTAAATAGATCAACAATTAATAATGAAATTGAACAAAAACGATAACATCAGTCTTTAAGTAAGCTAACAGCAATAGAAAACACAACCGAATCAACCGACAAATCGAATAACAGATAGTGACAGTGATGTTTTAAAATTGTGTGAGAACTCTGCCTCTTTAGGTTTTTTAATGTACAAACCTTTCCCTGAAAAATTGCAAACGCAATTTATTAAAATTCTTATCTTTTCATCTTAGAATATAAATCAACTAACATTATGTTTCTTATCTATTCACAACACTGAGTAATGTATGTATTAATATAGCATGACAATACGTGATATTTAATAACTCGTATTCACTGTTGGATCCGCAGAATGTGCCTGTAAAAAAACCTTATTTCTCGTTCTGCAAAGGTCTTTCTAATGCTAAAAAAAACGAAGTATAGTAAAAAACCGTTTTCGAAAACGGTGAAGGGTTGAAGGGCTTAAGAGAGGCTGTGATTGCGCTGCCACGCGCTCTTTAAACAATCACAACTCCGTCAATTTATGTTTGACAGAAAAAACAAAAACAACAAATTGTTTGTCAGAAAAATACGTAAATTTTTATTTCATACACTTTTATGCGTATCTGTCGTCATTTTTGAGATATTATGAAAAGAAAGTGGGATGTTTAAAAATTTTAAATTTAGTTATTTTTTTGTATCGTGACTTTTTTGAAAACTGTGTGTTCTGAAGCAGCCAAACTGATACTATCTATCAAGCTCTTCATAGTAAAATTAATTCTAGGCGGAATACGATTAATTTTAATTTTGGTGGAAATGGCACTTATGAAACCCATTCATTTAAAAGAAAAAAACATTAGATGCTCCCCTTATTTGCAATACAGCTCACTTATTTTACGTGCAAAAGACTGTTAATAGTACTCATTTTAAAGCTTATTTCAAGCACTATAAACCCTTTTGTATTAGAATGCATAAAATGCATCTGCTCGCCGCCAGATGGCATTGACCACATCGATTAAATTTCAGACAAAATAAAAAACGGTTTTGATCTTTCATATCTAGCTTAATATTGCACTTAGAATAGTTTATAAAAAACCAAATTGTTCATTGTTTTACCTGCTACAATTTTGTTTCTTAAAAATGTTCGATACAACGTATATTTTTGAAGATATTTGCAAAAAACCGATGAAAAACGTGGAAAAATTGCGAATTTTCAATTGCCAATAACTTGAAAACTATTGGATTTTTTGAAAAACTTTATGGATGATTTTTTGCTTAAAATTAGGCCTTCTATCGATATTCGAGCTTATTTAGCAAAAAAAGAAATTCACCCCCGAGAAGGGGTGGCAACCACCCCCAGGGTGGTTGCGGAGTTCAAATCATTTTCACTTTTGAAGTTAAGGGTAAGATGAACCTAATTCCAAAATTGTATGCAATTCGGTTCACAGTAAAAAAATTCGGAGCAATAATGCTTGAATGACTGCACTACCTGTATTTAATGAATGACGAGGAAACATAAAATCAATCTTAAAGATGTAATATAGCAGGATCAAGATTTTCCTTAATGCTAATTAAAAGTTACTGAATCTAAAAAAACAGTAATATTTCAATATTATTGTTTTTCGCTCATAGATTCTAGAAAGACATAAATTGTCGGGGATAGTGCAATACCGCGTAACTACCTAACTACCATAACCAATGACATTAAATAATTAATAGACGCACAGAGCCAAACAAAAAAACCAAGAAAAGTGGCACTAAAAGTCATTTCTATCATGTTTCAGTTGAAGCTAATAACGCTCACTTACAATAAACTATAATAAAAAAAACTCAAAGAATAAAAAACTTTGTGAAGTGAGCAATAAGTGTCAAATTTGCGAACAACACCGCAAAATAGTAGAAACTTTTTATGTTTAAGGAATAATGATGCTATACCGTAAGGTGACCAAATGTCAACTGTCAGAACTGAATAGCGGAGCAAAAGGACCGCAATATTTACTTCTGCAGCCCATTTTTTGGGGCCATTTTTTTGAGCTGTTTGGGGATCCACTTATATATTCTAAATCAATAACCATAACAGATAGATTTCAAATATCAAACAATTGACACTCAAATTGATCCTAATTGAATTTTGTAATATTGTACTATCCCCGACGAAATGCCGCTAAAGTCGTATCAGAGCCATCCTCAAAAAGTTTGTACATTTGGATCATCATGATAGTCCACTGCTGGACGTAGGCCTCTCCTATTAACTATGCGTTAGGAGGTAAATGCCCATAGTCGCCACGCTGGGCAAGCGGATTGGCGATAGCAGTAATGTGTCCACTACGATGATTATCAAAATTTTGTCAAATAATGGTCAGGGACACTTGGATCTCGTCTTTGATATTGATAACAAAAAAGGAATGTTTAACATATAAACATTTTGGGACATTTTGGCAAATGTGGTGGATATTGCTCAGCATCATTGACTATCAGCCTACCAATTTTTATCAATATCGAAAAGGCAACTCAAATGTAACTTTTTGCAAAATGTACACAAAATAATTTGTACTGAAGCTAAAATGGATATTTTTCTTCGCTCGGTTGAAAAAATAAAACCTATAGAAACAATCCTCGATTTGTATCGGTACAGATAGTCAGCGGCGCCGGCGCGTAAATAAATGCTAAGTGGTAAAATTAGCCCGCGTTCACTCACCCGCCGACCGCGACAAAAGGTCGGCCCTACGCTGCCCGACTCTACCCATTTGTGAAGAAGAAATACACCGATTCACACATCAGTACACAAATCAGAAGGTCCTGGTAAGGGTCGCAATCCGCTGAATGCGGGTGGCGCAGGACCGGTCACTGTGGCAGTCTTTGGGGGAGGCCCATGTTCAGCAGTGGACGTCTTTCCGCTGATATGGTGATGATGATGATACAAATAAGAGATAGGGGGGCTTATCAAGGATATCCGTATCATCCCTAGCATATGTGTAGTTACAATAGTATATTTACACATTAGTACACAAATCAGAAGGTCCTGGTGAAGGTCGCAGACCGCTGAATGCGGGTGGCGCAGGACCAGTCATTGTGGCAGTCTTTGAGGGAGGCCCATGTTCAGCAGTGGACGTCTTTCGGCTAATATGATGATGTCACAAATAAGACATAGAGGGATGAAGGATATCCGTATCATCCCTAGCATATGTATGTATATCCGTATCATCTCTCGCGAGCTACATAGTGCGTCACTGTTTCGTTAATACAGTTAGATAGTGACAGGTTGCCTCACTCGCGAGACATTGTCTCGTCACTCTTGTGCTAGGGAGTAGCGGTCAAATGCGAAACATAGTATTTACATGTCAATGTCATCATCATCATCATGATATCAGCCGAAGGACGTCCACTGCTGAACATAGGCGTCCCCCAAAGATTGCCACAATGACTCAGGTATGTCCGAAAACACGACCAAGACCACCAGGGGATGGGCAGCAGCATCCCTAAAGTGCGGTGGAGACACTGCGATCGCCAACCCGCATGCCAAGCGTGGCGATTATGACAAAACTCCCCAAAATGTCAATGTCTTTTAGGTAAAAATTGTTTTTAAAAATCGCATCCTAAATATCGATTTCATTGCCATTATACCTGAAAGTAGTGAGGGTTACCTCTAGGTATCTTTTATACTGAATCGTCAGTGCGTGAGTCCGACTCGTGGTTAGCGGGTTTTCATAACAACGCCTCGACGTTGTAAATTGAAAAAACGTAAGTATAAGGCGGTTATAAATATCTGGATTCCCTGCCCGTGACACGGCGTTTTTAAACAGATTGCGGGTTTTGTGGCTTGCTGATCGAGAAGTTTCCAATCTCGGTGGTATATGCGGTTTTAAAATGTTTTCCCACCTTTTTAATAAACGTCTGCTAAGCAAGCCGCTAAATTTTGTTTGTCCCTTTCAGTATTATCAATATGTCCATAAGAGTGGAAGGTTAAATTAACAAACTTAGAAGACGTTTATGAAATGAATAAGGGGGTTTGTACATTTTTTTTTTATTTTAGACATGTTTTTTATTTGTCCGCCTCCCTAGCCTAGTTGGTAATGACTCTGCCTACGAAGCTGCCGGTTCCGGGTTCGAATCGCGGCGAGGCCATTATTTGTGTATTTATTTATCACAAATATTTGTTCCTAGGTCGTGGCTGTCTATTTATTTAAGCACATATATGTGTATCTGTTATATATATCGTCGCTTGGTATCCACATCACAGGCCTTAATTGAGCTTACTGTGGGACTAAGTCGATTTGTGTAAAATGTCTCAAGATATTTATTTATGTCAAAGTAAATGATAGTGAACATTTGTTGTGAAATAGGCTCTTACGAATTACTTGTCATGTGAGTTATATTCGTTATCCAGTGAATAATTATTCCATTATTATCTTATATCTTGTTATCATCGGTCTTTCTATTATTTATTTTTTTAAATTACGGTTATGTCATTAGCCATAATTCCAAACAAACAAGGTTAATGACCCCGCGTAGTTCCCGAAATGCAGCACGGAAAACGCATAAAATGCATTATGCGTCGACACGCATAATGACCGTTATAAACGCCGAATATCGTCTTACAGGAAATTGTGCACCTTTTGAAGATTGTACTTTGTCCCTTAAGGTATAAGGTTGGAATTTGATAAAGAAACTTTTAATTTTTCATGTTCGCAAGTCCGTTTATATAGAAAAGCGTAGATTAATTCAGTTGAATCTGAAAAAAAAGAGTAGAATTTATTAAGTGACGACACTGTTGTTTTGTCCTTTTCAATTTAATCTAAAGATTACGAGAAATCATGTTCTTTGCTACGCTTCGATCTGCCCTGAAAATAAGCCGGTCTTTTAACAATAGGCGTTATTACTAGACACGGTATGCAAGTTGATGATGCAAAACGGAATTTTTGAATGTATACTAATCTAATTACACCGTGTTAGTTATTTTTAAATTAGCCTCTCAAAAACTGTATTTATTTTCATAATTCATAGCTACGGAGTTTGCAATGCGGAATTACTCATTTCTTTATCACTTTATTTCGACCTAATAAGATACGCACCGACAGTATCCAAACAAATTGCGTTTATTATCTAAGCATTAAGACTCAAATTGGAGCAAAAAAATACTGGTATATGTTTTATTTCAGCTAATTGAATGAAAAAGCGTTGCATTAGAGTGGTGCTTGATTCAATTATGTGAGCATGGGTTCCTAATAGGTTACGAAATGAGGTGCACTACATTATGAGGACTTGGGAGTTTTTAGTGTTGCGAAATTAGAGCTTTCCATTTAAGTTTATCTGAAGAAGGAAATACTTGTACTAGTTATTCAGTAGTGAGGTTTGTAAATCGATAATTTTAAGCATCAGATAAAATATAAAGGTGCATTCAGACCAAAAGAGCATTCGCTGTTCTATCCCCCGCTCTACGAAATCAGCCAATCACGTTTTGTGTAACGATCGAATTTCGTAGAGTGGGAGGTTAGAATAGCGAATGTTCGCTTGGTTTGAATGCACCTTAAATGAAATATAGATTTAAGATATCGAATATTAATTTATTGTAAGCCCACACAGAACGTTACACCGTGTGGCAACGGCAACGCCATGACACAGTAAGAGACAACTGTTCCTACAAGAACAAGACAGCACTGTACTATCTCTTTCTAAATACAGGGTGAAACATGAGTCGTGAACAGTAATCCGTTTTTCTAACTCTATAAACAACTAACAAATAAATGCCCCACAACCCACAAGTTACTTAAAAAATTACAAGTTATTTATGAATTTTTTGTTTATGTTATTGTATTTTTTGGATATCCAAAAGGATTTTTAAGACAATGGAATAATTTAATAAAAGTATGAAAACGTATAAACTCGCGTATATTAACTAATTTTATTTCATGTGTAATCCTCGCTGTAACTGAAGAAAATATTAGGAATAATTTAAACTACCTCTTCAATTTGAAGTAATTTATTAATTACTTCAAATAATGCCAATATTGTCATTTCGTGTAAAATTAAATGATATTGATTAAATTTCAGGTTTTAAATAGCTTAAATAGCCGTTATTATTTCTGAAAAACACCTTAAAA
>JALPQI010014490.1:0-38181 GCA_025490895.1 Thaumatotibia leucotreta | reverse complement strand
AAGTCGTTTAATGAGGTTAACTTTTAAATGTATTATTTTTACCGCATTTTCAGACGTGGGTTAGTCTTATAGATATTAGTTAATATTATATTCGAATGTTTCGCTGATATACAAATAATAATCAAACATACAAGGTGTGGCAACCGGACTAAGAAAAGGTTATACACCGGCAGCGGCATGGACCAATTAAAAAATCTGAAAATATTGACTCTATTTTTTCGAAGGTTGGAAGATCCAAAAGTCTCAAGGACGTAGCCATCTACCTCCTTGAGACTTTTGGATCCTCCAACGTTAATTCCAATTACTAAAAAAAATTGAGTCTGGCCCCAATTTCATCACATTGACAAGTGCTATAATTGTAAATTTACTGTTTCTGCAATCTGGGGCGTCTATAGGCTACAGATACCGTTTACCATCGAAAGGGTCGTGCGTTTGTTTGCCACCAACATAAAATTTAGTGCAGGAACTTTAGTAAATAACTACAATTGTCACAAAAAACACGACAATTGTAGCGAAATTCCGATATATGCCGAACCTCATGTCAAGATTGAATGAGAATTGTACTAAACCTTGCGACAATTGTCACAGGTTTCGGAAAATAAAAAGTAGTTTATTAATGATTTAAAAGCGTTATTAGTAATAATTTTATGTTGGTTGCAAACAAGCAAATGGACCGTCCGATAGTAAGCGGTAGCCGTAGCCTACGGAGGCCTGTGACGTCAGTAACAGTGATAATGTACAATTGTCACACTTGTAATTATGGTGAAATAGGCCACTGGTGACTAAATAGCGATCTATTTTACGAATTCATTTATCTTGTTTTTTTATTAAATAGGTATTTGTCTGTGTGACAATTTTATTGAAAACTCCTGAATAAGTTTGTCTGATGTTTCACTTTGCTATTATTATTTTTAGGCGCCTGCACTATAAGTTCGTGATTGAACTATCCTCATTAGCCTATGATAGTCCTCTCCTTTTAACTATGCGTATAAACGCATTAGGAGGTAAATGCCCATAATCGCCACGCTGGGCAAGCGGATTGGCGATCGCAGTAATGTGTCCACTATGATGACGCTGCTGCCCATCATCAATCTTTTATCAAATAGTGGTCAGGGACACTTCAATCCCTTAGTCGACTCTTACGACACCCGCAGGAGGCGTTGGGGTGGTGACAAATGTATTCTTACTGCCGTCACCACACGCTCAGGTTGAACTATAAATACAATAATTTTATTACTAAGAGTCCAATAGGTACCCTGGTAAAAAACTATAGTCTTTATGTATTTATAGGCCGTACTATGAGTTGCCTGTGTAACGGTTCCGTTAGCGTTCACTCGATGTGTAAAGGTGCATTCAGACCGAAAGAGCATTCGCTGTTCTATCCCCCGCTCTACGAAATCAACCAATCACGTTTTGTCTAACGATGGAATTTCGTAGAGTGGGGGGATAGAATAGCGAATGCTCGTTTGGTCTGAATGCACCTTAAAGCAGTCTAATTACGCTCACACTGATGCATTGAAAGCGCGATGGACTGGTTTACATATCGAGAACTAACGTACAGGTTACGTAGATATCAGGGTGCTTAGACAAGTTGCCAACCGCTAACGCTTAATCGTCGATCGTAAACGAAAGGCAGCTAACTGTATTTGTCGCACTAATAAGAAAGAGTGACGGAGAGGGAAAACGACGATACGCTACTAAGCGTTAGCGATTGGCAACTTGGCTAAGCATCCTTGTCATGGTACGGTCACAGTTCGTAAAAATATCGGTAGCGACAAATTTTTTTATAATTGATAATAATTTCCACATTTTCTTTACTAAAATCACAACTAAAAGTTACCAGGATGTTGTGTTCCTGATAAAAGAGAATGCAGTGTCGGTGACGGAAGATATACAGAATCTACCGGTTTTCTAATTAATTCTGCCAGGACTCTGAATCCTTAAAATATTTATGCTTTTAAAGGGTCGGCAATACACGTGTCTGGGCATTTTCGTGAGAAGATAAGAGATACAAAAACTTATTTTCCTGAAACAGGTAAATTTTATGTTTTTCCTGCTCAGAATCACGAGCTCTTTCGATCCTACTAGAAGAAAAAAAGTGTCCCAAATTTTTGTTTCTATTACGTAACCGTTTTTCAAACACTTTGTACAGCGGTTACAAAGTGGAGAGCATGTAAAATGTATGAAAAATGTGGGAACATTTTTTTTTTGTACTTTTTTTCTCCTAGATTGAAAGAACTCGTTATTGTGAGTAGGAAAAACATTAAATTTACCTACCTTAAAAAAATTTTTTTTGGATCTCTTCTCGCGAAAATGCCCGTCTATGCCTCTGAAATTGCGTCTATAGGCTACGGTAGCTGCTTCCCATGAGGCATTCATGTGTTTGTTTAAGCTTATAATATGATCGTAGTACCGTCTTCTGTGAATAAAATTTCCAATCTATTATTATGATTTATTATTTCCACGTTCAGTCAAAGGCAAAATAAGGCAGCTATATAAAAATGCTCAAAAAGATCTCCCAGTGCACTTTAATTCCGTGTAACAATAATGGCGTAGCATATTCATACGAGGATTCTATTATTTCGATGCCTTTTTTTGCACTTGACTGTAACTTTATGTTAAGCACAGCAACACAACTTTATAGCTAGAGTAAACAATAACAACTTATTGTTCTACAGATATACCTAGTATAAAACTGATCAATGTCAATGTGCAATTACTCGTACTAAGGCTTCCTCAATTTACTTCTCCAAGCAATAACAAGTGTTATGGCTAGCGCGGTAGTAGGACGTTAGATCAAGCAAACGTATCTAGGTACTTAGCGTGTCAAATGAACTCAGTAAAATCTACTGAGTTGTCCGTCTTTAATCGCAGCTTGCAGCTTTCGAGCGTTAAATTTTGTAAGTTGAAGTGAACAAAAACATTATTAGTGCCTCCTTAAGTAATATTAATTGCAACAACACAAAAAAAATATGAATACTCAAGGGCCTGAGACATATTTAAAATCATAGGCAAGTAACAACTTCAGTACAAAATCTGACACGCTCGGCCGCCATACAAATGAATGAAATTCGCGACAAAACAAGCGTTTTCGACATACGTAAACAAGGGATGGTCGTTTGTTAAAGCCTCGTTGGGATTCAATAGTTGGAAAAAAAACAAAAACCGGTGACAAACATGTCGGCCTGTCGGGCCATGCTCAGTCCAGTGTTCCGTAGTTGGTCAAAAACAGTTGCGCTTATTTTATATAGTTTTCTTTTAAACTATTCCATACGGCTAATAAATTGTCGAGTATCTAGTTATCTTCGAAAATATTAACTTAAGGGAAAAAACTATTTTTAGTACAGAGGTGCCTTTTTAGGCTCTAGTGCGAGAAGTGGGTCATTTTACGTCAGGTCCAAAACTTCGGATGGCCATCTGTAGGTACTAAAAAACGTCGTACGAGACACGTGCAAAAAGGAAATTCGTAACTCGCGTCGAATTTCATGTTTTCCGCACTTGTGTCGTAATGTACTATTTTAGATCCATAGGTATTCTTTTTTAAAAACCAATACACTGTAGGAGCAAATAAGTGCTCAGTGATATTAAAAATACACCAATAATACCTTCGCCGAGATTCGAACCCTGAACCTTCGTATGCAGGGTTAGTAATACGACTAGGCTATCGGGCCGGCTGCTGATGTTTCCTTCCTTTTTTTGTGTGATATGTAACATATTTTTACATTTTCAATGGATTTCTACTTCAATATATTTGTTAAAACATTGATTGCTCATAGAGAACTTGTATTTACAGGTTACAATGTGGCTCTGCATCCCAGCATGGGGTTGCGCGCTGGCAGCGGGCGCGCTTGCGTTGTGCGGCGCGGTCGACGTTGCGTACTTCGCGCGCATGATGTTCACTGTGGCGCGCGCGCGGTACTTTAGGAAGAAGGCTTGTTTGCTTGAGACTACAGAAGTTGGCTGTGAGTACAATGTATATTTATACTGCGCATAAAGCCGCGTATCCGCTAGAGGCAGCCTCGGGTCGAGCGGCTGCCTCACTCCTCTCTGCGCAAGTGGAGACGCTGCCTCAACCTGAGAAACGCCGCGACGCGAGGCAAATTCGTCGCCGCGAGTCGAGCCATATTTTGTCTCTGTGCCGTGCTCAACGGCGCCTCAGTCCGAGCCGTGTGTTTAGTGGAGACGGTCGCTCGTGAGGCAACAGCTACGGATCAAGCTGAGGCGACACGCCTCGAGCTGATCCGTAGCTGTTGACTCAGAGCGAGCAGCCTCAAACCGAGGTTATTTGCTTCAAGTCGAGGCCGCTCGACCCGCGAGGATGTTGATAATGGGTGAAATGATGTGGCTATGCGGTTGCGTTGTCCATAGCGGTTGATGTTGCATACTTCACGCAGCTGATGTCCATTGTGGCACGCGCGCGGTATTTTAGGAAGAAGGCTTGTTTACTCGAGTCTACAGAAGTTGGCTGTGAGGCCTGTGAGTATTGTGTATACTGCGCACAGCAGATTGTACTTTAGTATTATTATTGTATGTTGGTAATGGGGGAAATTATGTGGCTATGCGGTTGCGTTATCCGTAGCGGTTGATGTTGCATACTTCGCGCGCATGATGTACACTGTAGCGCGCGCGCGGTACTTTAGGAAGAAAGCTTGTTTGCTTGAGACTACAGAAGTTGGCTGTAAGTACCTGTGACAAAAGATTGACCTTGGTATTTCGCGCCTATTTGGATTGTAATTAGGTGAAATGTTAGGACTGTGACGTTGCACTGTCCGTAGCCCACACATCCTTTGATTAAAAAAGGTTAAAAAACTGACAAAGACATCTTTAACCATTAAAATGTCAAAAACTTGTAAACCTGGCAAAACCGAAATTGGTCATAACGGATGCCGCCAAAGCAAGTCCTGCTAACAGATATCGTACGGGGCATTATTTGTGTATTTATTTATCACAAATATTTGTTCCTTGGTCAAGGCTGTCTATGTATTTAAGTATCTATATGTATCTATCTATTAAATATATCGTCGCCTGGTACCCACATCACAAGCCTTAATTGAGCTTACCGTGGGGCTAGTTCAATTTGTGTAAAAATGTCCCAAGATATTTATTTATTTTTATTTATTTATTTACGGTTCAGGTATCGACCTGGTCACGACTTTGCGCAACCAGTGACTGCGGTGTGCAACTCAATAACTTGGAGTGAGAGACCGATATCGAAACTCCTTCTGGCACTTATACTATTCCGCCCCGCCGGCGCCAGTCGTCTTAGACTAAAGTCGTGCCCAAAGCGTAAGGCTTACATTCGTTATTTGTTAGTCGAGATACTGACTTGTAGACTATATTGTACCGGGACGTAAGTAAAGGTTAAGTTTTCGCAGTTGTGTTTTAAGGTTGAAGGTAGAGTAACAGAACAGAACCAAAGACGGACTTTAAAGAAACATCTTCCAGTTTTTTCAAAAACCAGACCACTTGGAAGATGCATATGAAAGTCTGACCCTTACTAAAACACCTGTTCCAGCATGGGTGCTCCTCTCCGACGTCGACACTCTCCTCTACCACATGAACAATGCGCGCTACCTCCGCGAGCTCGACTTCGCGCGCGCCGACTTCTACGAGAGAACGGGATTGTACTCCAACATCAGGGCTGCTGGTGGTTCGGTAGTACAGGCAGCTTGTACCATCAGATATCGGAGATATCTGAGGCCTTTCACCAAGTTCACTGTCACTTCCAGGGTGAGTTAGTGTTGGAGACTTGACAACATCAGGGCTGCTGGTGGTTCGGTAGTACAGGCAGCTTGTACCATCAGATATCGGAGATATCTGAGGCCGTTCACCAAGTTCACTGTCACGTCCAGGATGAGTATACACTACACGTAGTTCCATTAGTGTGAGACTTGACAACATCAGGGTTTCTGGCGGCTCAGTGGTGCAGTCAGCTTGTAATATCAGATATCGGAGATATCTGAGGCCTTTCACCAAGTTCACTGTCACGTCCAGGGTGAGTATACACTACTTGTGGTTCCATTAGTGTGAGACTTGACAACATCAGGGCTGCTGGCGGCTCAGTGGTGCAGTCAGCTTGTAATATCAGATATCGGAGATATCTGAGGCCTTTCACCAAGTTCACTGTCACGTCCAGGATGAGTATACACTACACGTAGTTCCATTAGTGTGAGACTTGACAACATCAGGGTTTCTGGCGGCTCAGTGGTGCAGTCAGCTTGTAATATCAGATATCGGAGATATCTGAGGCCTTTCACCAAGTTCACTGTCACGTCCAGGGTGAGTATACACTACTTGTGGTTCCATTAGTGTGAGACTTGACAACATCAGGGCTGCTGGCGGCTCAGTGGTGCAGTCAGCTTGTAATATCAGATATCGGAGATATCTGAGGCCTTTCACCAAGTTCACTGTCACGTCCAGGGTGAGTATACACTACTTGTGGTTCCATTAGTGTGAGACTTGACAACATCAGGGCTGCTGGCGGCTCAGTGGTGCAGTCAGCTTGTAATATCAGATATCGGAGATATCTGAGGCCTTTCACCAAGTTCACTGTCACGTCCAGGGTGAGTGTATACTCAGTGTATATGTAGTGTATACTACTCGGAGATATCTGAGGCCTTTCACCAAGTTCACTGTCACGTCCAGGGTGAGTATACTCAGTGTATATGTAGTGTATACTACTCGGAAATATCTGAGGCCTTTCACCAAGTTCACTGTCACGTCCAGGGTAAGTGTATACTCAGTGTACACTACACTCTGTGTATAATGTAGTGTATACTACTCGGAGATATCTGAGGCCGTTCACCAAGTTCACTGTCACGTCCAGGGTGAGTATACACTACAGTGGTTCCATTAGTGTTGGAGACTTGACAACATCAGGGTTGCTGGCGGTTCGGTAGTACCAGCTTGTACCATCAGATATCGGAGATATCTAAGGCCTTTCACCAAGTTCACTGTCACGTCCAGGGTGAGTATATACTACACGTGGTTCCATTAGTGTGAGACTTGACAACATCAGGGCTGCTGGCAGCTCAGTGGTACAGTCAGCTTGTAATATCAGATATCGGAGATATCTGAGGCCTTTCACCAAGTTCATTGTCATGTCCAGGATGAGTATACACTACAGTGGTTCCATTAGTGTTGGAGACTTGACAACATCAGGGCTGCTGGTGGTTCGGTAGTACAAGCAGCTTGTACCATCAGATATCGGAAATATCTAAGGCCTTTCACCAAGTTCATTGTCATTTCTAGGGTGAGTATACACTACACGTGGTTCCATTAGTGTTGGAGACTTGACAATGTCAGGGCTGCTGGCGGCTCAGTGGTACAGTCAGCTTGTAATATCAGATAAATAGGACTGAGAGGGTCTAGGACTCCTAAATCTGATATGTACAGAGAGCCAGCATGCAGCTAAAGTATTTGGCCAAATACCTACTTACTTAGTCTGCTACGAAGTATGACGCTGACTGCACCTACATTACAAAATTATGACTTGCTGACTGTTCAATCACTTCTCATGTGATGGGAATCTTAGAGCAGACTGTGAAAGTCAAAGTGAATTTGTTCAATTCGGGCAAATGTACAGGTCCTTAAACAATCATGTACAGGAAACTTCATGCTCTACATTCAAGGGGTTATTCGCGGATCGTCTAGAACGTAAAATGACTAGTCGCACTCAACTGTTCAGACATTTTGTGTTTTAGTCATAGTGCTATGAAGGCAGTATACGAAATAGGCATTTTGCGTTTTAGTCAATTTGAGATTTAGACCGATTGCACGTTGGGTAAACTGCAATGTAGGCAGAACAACACACTTGTCATTTTGCGTTCTAGACGATCCGCGAATAACCCCATTCAAGACTCCATGTTGCTAGAATCCTAAACAGAGCATATTCCTAATTTTCCAGGTGATCTACTGGGACAACAAGACAGTCTTCATGGAGCACGAGTTCGTCGGCCCCGGGCAGTTCGTGCACGCGGTGGCAGTGTGCCGACAGCGGGTCATTGACACCGCCGCTGCGCCGATCGCGGAGTTGCTGGTCCAGCTGCATTGTGCTGGCACCTGCAAGCCTCAACTTGGGAAGATGCCGCCGGAGGTAGATATAAAATCATCATTATAATCATCTTATCACCAAATATCAGCCGTGTGGTGACGGCAGTGACAATACATTTGTCACTACCCCAACTCCTCCTGCGGGTTTCGTAAGAGTCGACTAAGGGATTGAAGTGTCACTGACCAATATTTCGTCGGTTGACAAGCAAAACTCACTAAGTAACAAATACCTACTTGAAATAAAGCTCCTATCTCAGCTGGTCCAGCTGCATTGTGCTGGCACCTGCAAGCCTCAACTTGGGAAGATGCCGCCGGAGGTAGATATAAAATCATCAAAAATCATCTTATCAGCTAAAAGACGTCCACTGCTGAACATAGGCCTCTCCAAAGATTGCCACAATGACCGGTCCTGTGCCACGCGCATCTACGAGTAAGATCGGTTTCATCATCAGCCAATTGACGTCCACTGCTGGACATAGGCCTCCCCCAGAGAGTTCCACAAAGATCGGTCGTGAGCTGTCCGCATCCATTGGACACCCGCAACCTTTACCTGGTCGTCGCTCCATCTTGTGAGAGGCCTGCTATGACGATGCTGAAGAGTTGGGGTGGTGACAAATTTATTCTTACTACGGTATCCACACGGCCAAAAGTCTTAATGAGTACTACTGGGACAACAAGACAGTCTTCATGGAGCACGAGTTCGTCGGCCCCGGGCAGTTCGTGCACGCGGTGGCAGTGTGCCGACAGCGGGTCATTGACACCGCCGCTGCGCCGATCGCGGAGCTGCTGGTCCAGCTGCATTGTGCTGGCACCTGCAAGCCTCAACTTGGGAAGATGCCGCCGGAGGTAGATATAAAATCATCTTGTCAGCTAAAAGACGTCCACTGCTGAACATGGCCTCTCCAAAGATTGCCACAATGACCGGTCCTGTGCCACGCGAATCTAGCGACCTTCACCAGGCGGGTCATTGACACCGCCGCTGCGCCAATCGCAGAGCTGCTGGTCCAGCTGCATTGTGCTGGCACCTGCAAGCCTCAACTTGGGAAGATGCCACCGGAGGTAGATATAAAATCATCTTGTCAGCTAAAAGACGTCCACTGCTGAACATGGCCTCTCCAAAGATTGCCACAATGACTGGTCCTGTGCCACACGCATTCAGCGACCTTCCCACGCTACGTCTTCCGGTACGTGGCGGCCACTCGAGAACCTTTCCGCCCCAACGACAGTTTGTGATATCATCAGCTTATAACAGTCCATCCATTACTTGACAAAGGCCTCTCCTATTATCTATGCATATATGGACACATTAGGAGGCAAATGCTCATAATCGCAACGCTGGTGGTGATCGCAGTAGTGTGTCAACTCTGCTATGATGATGCTGAAGAGTTGGGGTGGTGACAAATGTATTCTTACTGCGGTAACCACACGGCCAAAAGTCTTAATGAGTATTATCAAATCGGCATCAGAAAGGGATTCGAAAGTACTGTAGACACAATAAATGAGACAACATTTACTAAGAAAAGAGTTGTTAATAGATGTACTGAGTGATTAATTAATCTATTATCTGTAAGTCTCTGCACTTAAACTATGAATATATTAATATAACTCTGAATATATCCTAGATTGACTCATACACTGTTGTGTCAACAGTACTTTCGAATCCCGTTCTAATCGCGGTTTGATAATACCTACTACTGGGACAACAAGACAGTCTTCATGGAGCACGAGTTCGTCGGCCCCGGGCAGTTCGTGCACGCGGTGGCAGTGTGCCGACAGCGGGTCATTGACACCGCCGCTGCGCCGATCGCGGAGCTGCTGGTCCAGCTGCACTGTGCTGGCACCTGCAAGCCTCAACTTGGGAAGATGCCGCCGGAGGTAGATATAAAATCATCTCGTCAGCTAAAAGACGTCCACTGCTGAACATGGCCTCTCCAAAGATTGCCACAATGACTGGTCCTGTGCCACGCGCATCTAGCGACCTTCACCAGGGCCACTCGGGAAGATGCCACCGGAGATAGATATAAAATCATCATTATAATCATCTTATCACCAAATATCAGCCGTGTGGTGACGGCAGTAAGAATACATTTGTCACTACCCCAACTCCTCCTGCGGGTGTCGTAAGAGTCGACTAAGGGATTGAAGTGTCACTGACCACTATTTGATAAAAGATTGATGATGGGCAGCAGCGTCATCATAGTAGACACATTACTGCGATCGCCAATCCGCTTGCCCAGCGTGGCGATTATGGGCATTTACCTCCTAATGCGTTTATACGCATAGTTAATAGGAGAGGCCTACGTCCAGCCGTAGACTATCATAGGCTGATGACGATGATGATGAATCATCTTATCAGCTAAAAGACGTCCACTGCTGAACATGCCTCTCCAAAGATTGCCACAATGACCGGTCCTGTGCCACCCGCATCCAGCGACCTTCACCAGGGCCTACCCACGCTGCACCTTCCGGTATGTGGCCGCCACTCGAGAACCTTTCCGCCCCAACGACGGTTTGTGACATCATCAGCTTATAACAGTCGATTACTCGACAAAGGCCTCTCCTATTATCTATGCGTATATGGACACATTAGGAGGCAAATACTCATAATCGCAACGCTGGCTGGTGATCGCAGTAGTGTGTCAACTCTACTATGATGAGGCTGAAGAGTTGGGGTGGTGACAAATGTATTCTTACTTCGGTAACCACACTGCCAATAGTCTTAATGAGTACCTACCTAGATGAAATGGGTAAAAAGGTACAGAGATGAAAGATTGTACCAAAAACGATAAAAAAAACTTGTTTCAGTTGGAACTATGGGTGCAGAGCAACGAGTTGAGCTCTGCCCGCCTGCGGTCCACCATGGTGCCGGCTCCCTTCGTGCAATCATCTCAAATCGGTAATACTTATATTATATCTTACATATGTACCTACTGGACCGAAGAATCAAATAATTAACTTACGAATTATTACACTGAAAAGGACACTGGATCTAGATATGCCTAGGTGATGTTTTTTTAGAAAAACAGACTGAAAAAATAGATATCAGTATAAACTACTATCATTTCATTAGCCCCCCCCCCCCCTAATCTTGGATCCGCGCCTGTCAATATTGTAAGTACGCGTGCGAGGCTGGGGCGCGTTGCTAATCGTCGCATATCAGGGTGCTTAGCCAAGCTGCCAATCATGCTGCATAGGTGTAGCGCTTAAGCGTCAATCGTAAACGAAAGGCAGCTAACTGTCTTTGTCGCACTAATATGAAAGAGTGACAGAGAGGGAAAACTACGATACGCTACTAAGCGTTAGCGATTGGCAAGTTGGCTAAGCATCCTGGTGCATTCCACGAAAAAGTCCACCGATGTCCCGGTCGAACCAGGTTTTTCTCAAAATTGTGGGTTTATCGAAGTTCTCTTTCGTGACTATACCAGTAATTGGAGTTCGAGGCCAACGAAACTACGACAGATGCGTTATTGTCAAATCTGTCAAAGTCTCTAATGTCATTGTCAAATAAAGTTTTCAGGTTTCCACAACCTTTTTGTTATTTAATTAATTTATTTAAAATAATTCCTAATAAAAACATTATATACCTCCGTAATGTTTGTACGCCTTTTTGTTTAATATGGCTGTCACAACTAGGATTTTCTTAAAAACACGTAAAAACCTAAAAACTTTTCTTTTCTCTTAACTTACATAGAAATGACAAAATTGTCTTGTAAAGAACTTAAAATGATAAGAGCCAACGTTTCAAAGCCTATTTTAAAAAGAAGTTGAATTACCAGTAAACACAAACGACAGCGTGCCATATTTATTAAGACAGTAGGTATGGTTAAATTACTAAGCCCCCTGCCTTATTACGGGTTAAAATTATGGGAAAGAAATTTGGAAATGTAAAATGAAACCATTTTTTGTATTTTATTTTTTATTTGTCTTCTTCATCACTCATCCTCCTGAGTGGTAGCTTTTTCAAAGCTGGTCCCATAGTAAAACTTGGCTGTAATCATGAGTAGATCATGAAAATATGATTTTGTATCATTACGTTTTATAACATTTCATCAAGTATATTTCATTTGGAATGTAATTTTTTGATGATGGGGTGTATAGCGAAGCTAAACATGGCTGAACCAATTGGGTTATCTTGTTAACAACCTACGGAAGAAAACAAAACGTTAGATCTGTATGATAATTTAAATGGAGAACTATAGCACTGCCAAAGAAATTTGTAGGTCAAAGGAATTTTACGAATACGAAATGTGAACATAAAGCACGCTACAATATATTATTCTGCAATTTTCTAAACGTATGCAGAAATAGGGTTTTAATTTATGTGTAGTTAAATTGCTGTACCAAATGTTATTAACACCTGGGTCACGTTTTATAAAGTTACAATTTACAATTTCGCTGTTTGCCTCTCTAACACACGCACATATTGGCTAGAAAGAGAGGCAAACAGCGAAATTGTAAATTGTAACTTTATAAAACGCGACCCAGAGGTCATACCAGCGCTATACCAACTTTGTTACTAATAATTGCGGATAATTAAGTTTTTATTAAAATATCTCATATTTACGTGAAAATAAGTAAATAATATTGTTTCTATAAATTATACAATTAAAATTACCAATAAATAAGATATCTCAACGACTGTTTTTAGAAAATAAGGATTTACTATTGTAAGAACATTTCATTGTTGTGGCAATATTTTCGTAGATTCTTTGGCCTCGAACTCCAATTAGTGGTTTAGAGGAGTCAAAGGGTTTAGCAGCCTTACCGAACAAGAGGTGCCTTTCCCCACGGATGAGGTCAATATTTTAGGTGGTGTACTAGCAGGACCTAAGAATACTCCATGCTTAATATCAGCTCTAGATCTTCTTTTGTTTCAGAGTTATTCAAGATAATGTAAAATATACAGGGTGTCGTTGAAAGTGGCATATTTCGTAAACTGTTCAAGTTAGATCAACCAAACAAAATTGTGTTTGATAACAATAAAATAAACTACAAAATGCATATTTTTAACCTGCATCTTGTCCTTATTTTTCATAATAAGAAAAGGTTTCTTGTTTTTTTTTTTCCATATTTTTTTTTATTTCACGCGGAGGTACACTTACAAAAAAAATATGCATACATAGCCACTAATGTCCACTGTATACATAAATAAAAATATTTCCGTAAATCATCGTGCGTCATGCCAAAAAAAAAAAATTTTTTCAGAAGTAGTCGTTACTGGCATACAAATAAAGTACCAGTGCAGTGTGAACATAAGTTAGTGTGTAGGTATACAATCTCTCGACACTTACCGCACAAAATATCATTGACGTAAATTGACTTATTAGTGCATTTGCTATGTAAATCAGCCTCTTGTCCAGTTTGTATGCATTTTTTTCTTTCCACATATATTTTTTAACGTTTTTTCACAAGACTTACACTTAATTTTTTCCATTTTCCAACAGAAAATGCAACAAATCAAATGTCGAAAACAATACTATGTGTCAAATGTTTATCTCTCTTTTATAAAGCAAATGTATTAATAAGGCCTTCGTCCAGAAATGGACATCCAATAGTAATTAAATATAGTATTTAGTCACTAAAATAATTATGTTAAAGAATGGAATGATTTAATTTAATTTAATTAATTGAAGTGTTGCAAAATGCAAACAGTGCTATAATTTTAATATTATTAATAATTTATTTAATTAATCTATGTAAATATGCATGTATACAAATTTAATGTAACTTCTATTGGAAATAAATGGCTTGATTGATTGATTAATAAGTCAATTTACGTCAATGATATTTTGTGCGGTAAGTGTCGAGAGATTGTATACCTACACACTAACTTATGTTCACACTGCACTGGTACTTTATTTGTATGCCAGTAACGACTACTTCTGAAAAAAATTTTTTTTTGGCATGACGCACGATGATTTACGGAAATATTTTTATTTATGTAAACAGTGGACATTAGTGGCTATGTATGCATATTTTTTTTGTAGGTGTACCTCCGCGTGAAATAAAAAAAAAATATGGAAAAAAAAACAAGAAACCTTTTTTTATTATGAAAAATAAGGACAAGATGCAGGTTAAAAATATGCATTTTGTAGTTTATTTTATTGTTATCAAACACAATTTTGTTTGGTTGATCTAACTTGAACAGTTTACGAAATATGCCACTTTCAACGACACCCTGTATATTTTACATTATCTTGAATAACTCTGAAACAAAAGAAGATCTAGAGCTGATATTAAGCATGGAGTATTCTTAGGTCCTGCTAGTACACCACCTAAAATATTGACCTCATCCGTGTGGAAAGGCACCTCTTGTTCGGTAAGGCTGCTAAACCCTTTGCTCAAAAATATATATAATAACTATTAACTAATAACTCGGAAGAAACCTGAAATAATTGAAATATACTCGCGTTTGTACGGGACAGGGACAGCCCATGGAATGCTCCTTTACGGCCACATTTCAAAATAGATTTTTTTGAAAGATGTAGCCGGGTATTCCTCATTTAGATTTGTGAGTTGTCACAGCTATGTACAGAACGTTACCTGTACTCGCCCGTATAAATCCAAAAGCGCCCTCTATACTAATTCTCCTGGATAAAACAAACTCGTATCGATTAAAAAATCTTAAACCAACTTATGCAAACTACGGGAGACAACTGATAGCGGCATTTAGTTGACGCTCAGCGCCACCTATTGACAGGCAGAGGTACTAGTACTAGCATAGTGGTTTAAAGCTCGGACATTACCTGAACTTAATTTTTTAAATGAACTGGGGGGCTACCATGATCTCTTAATGCGATCAGGTTAAAGGTTCTGCTTGTCAATTTTTCACAGTTATTCTATGGAACTGACACATAGCGATTCAGATTAGGTCCTAAACTGAATAGCATTTGTAGATCGCGGTAGCCCCTCAGAAAGCTCGACACAGGTGTACCTGGCACGCGACGTAGTGATCTAAGAATCATCATCATCAGCCTATGATAGTCCACTGCTGGACGTAGGCCTCTCCTATTAACTATGCCTATAGACGCATTAGGATGTAAATGCCCATAATCGCCACGCTGGGCGATCCCAGTAATGTGTTCACTATGATGACGCTGCTACCCATCATCAATCTTTTATCAATAAATGGTCAGTGACACTTCAATCCCTTAGTCGACTCTTACGACACCCGCAGGAGGAGTTGGGGTGATGACAAATGTATTCTTACTGCCGTCACCACACGGCCAATCTAAGAATAAACCATTGAAATACCTTATTTACCAAAAAATGGGCTCGCTGGAAGATCAGCGTTGGCTTTCGGGCCGACATTATGCTGAGGCGAGTCCATTTCGTGGTATAATATTAAGTGCTGAATCTGTCTGTTTTGTCTTGTCCTGTCATGCTTGTTATATTTGCCACGAATAAATTATTTGTATTTGTATTTATTTTGCAGGCTCTGGCGAAACCACTGTTGCAGAGTGAAGATCATTTCTCTAGCGAGAATACTTCGGAATGGAATAATAAACGGTGTAGCAAGATCTTCCGGCATTTTTTTGTTCGCGGGGTAGGAAATGTCTTTAGGCTGGACTTATTGCTTATCTGGGTGCTTAGCCAAGTTGCCAATCGCTAACGCTCAATCGTCAATCTTGTAGAAAGGCAACTGTCTCTGTCACAGTAATAACTAAGAATGACAAAGACGGAAAACTACGATACGCTAATGGGCGTTAGCGATTGGCGACTTGGCTAAG
Organism: Thaumatotibia leucotreta; assembly: GCA_025490895.1. Classification (NCBI taxonomy): domain Eukaryota; kingdom Metazoa; phylum Arthropoda; class Insecta; order Lepidoptera; family Tortricidae; genus Thaumatotibia; species Thaumatotibia leucotreta. The sequence continues at coordinate 22,399 of JALPQI010014490.1, read as the reverse complement.
CACCCTGTAAGTTTTCATACCAGTCGTCAGTAGAATCTAAAAAAGATGTAAACAAATTTGGCTGACTTTCCATAGCATTTGACGTCTTTGACACATATCGTGAAACACGTTCGCAGATATATTTTTACGTTAGTGCTGATAAACGGGGCCGAATTTAAGGGGGGGGGGGGGGGGCAACCGGGGCTACAGCCCCGGGACCATCATCAATGATTTTTCGACGAAAAAAGTTCAGAAGATTCCTTTCGTTAACGCTAAAATTTAATTTCAGATAATTCTCGTTTCCGGTTATATTTACATGTTTGTTAAATAATAAAATAATGTGTAGGTACTTGTTTCCACAAAAAAATATTTATTCAAAAACTTGCCTGAAAAAAAAATTGTCTACCTACTTTATTTGGAAAATAATTGGGGGACAGGGGGCCTCCACTCCTCTAATCCGGCCCTGCTTATAAATATCAATAATTTGAATTAAAAATGTATGTGAACTCAAGGTTCAAGATATTAAGTGCGTAATTATGGAATTTAGTCACTTTTTAGGTTTCTCATCGTCAGATTCTATTGACGATTGAACACTACAATGTCAAAGAGAGAAAGATGATGTTATAAAACATGTTGTAAGTTGTAACGCCAATGTGGGAGCAGTATGGCGAAGGTCCCATCGGATTGCGAACATGTCGCCATGACCCTTCGAGATCTTCCGTTCGTTACGTCAACTTGGCATGAAAACTTAGGGCACCAACATATTTGTCGACGTCTAATCGGCTTAAGCCGGTCGAAAACAGATCATGAATTCTTTTTTACAATTTTCTCTGAAACGTAACTTTTAACCTTATGTTGAAATGTTATCAAGATTCATACCCATATGTATCATGTCAAGTTGACCATCCTAATTGCTAGTCTGTTTGTGTAGATATTTTTAGGTTATTTTTTATTAATTTATTGTATCGTTGATGTAATTATTCATTATTTGATAGTGTATTTTATGTCCCATGGTGCCTATGTCATGGGTGGCCCGATGAATTGTCATAGGTTTTTATTTTGTGTGCGTATGAAGAAATGGGTACAATACGTATAAGCCCGATGACGAATTTGTAACTTTCTTGCAGGGATCGAATACCGGTATTTTCAACATACAAAAGAATGGTTCTTTTTCCGTTCTTCGGTATATACATTCTTTATTAATGGAGTAAAATATTCAGTACTGCAAAAAGAGTATAAAACCTTTAAAATATTGGGTTATTTCGAAGATTTTCTAAAAAACCGGTTCCAATCCCTGCTTTCTTGACTCTCGAGTGGTATGCAATAGTACCTATTAATTGAGAGGAAACCACATATTAAGCTCAAAATAAATACATTTCAGAAATGGCAATTAAATTGATGAATATTATACTTGGGAATAGATTGTCCAAAGGACCTCAGGCACCTCAGCTTAAAAAGCTATTAAAATCGTTGTCTTTTAATTGGTTTAAAAAAAATCTACTGTTTAAAAACTTACGCCTATAGGCGTCTGCCTGTTAACCCATCAGCAGCCTAAGAGCGGTTTTCTAAGTTTAGATCGTGTACTCAAAGTACAGTATACAATTATACACACTACACACAAGTGTTTATTGATAGGTATTAAATTGTATTAGAATTTGTAATCTCATCACAACAATCATGATATGAATATTATAGAAAAAATATACATGTATAGTTCATTGTCGATCGTTTGCATAAAGAGACCGTTATTTGTCATGGTCTTGTGGTATTCTTGTTATTTTTGTTATATATACTTTGTGAGCTACCTACTGACTTTTACAAATTAACTCAAATGGAAAATTATTAAATAGAGTTAGTAATTTAATAAAATGTATTATTTTTCATATCATTTTTTTAATAAATAATATTTGTCGGTAATTATATTATATCGAACTCGGCATTTAACCACGCATTAGTATAAAAAAATATACTTTGCAATAGTACATAAAATGCCATGTAACTATCGATTCGATGATTATGTAACTAAAACAGTACGAATTAAATTTTCTTTGTCTTATTTTTCGTAACAAAAATAATACTGAATCTGCCATTCAATAGATCACCACTATTTTTTTCTTACATTTTCTAGTATATATTTAATAATTAAGTAGGTATCTATTTGTTGTGACGTCACTGCCTTTTATGATTATCTAAATGTTGACAAGATACTAGCCGATTGAATATTATTAATAATAAAATTATAGTAACTATTATATATCGATGTATCGCCTTTGATATCAAAACAATTATAATATTTTTATACGTTTCACTGAATTGTGTACCCAGGGCGCCATCCCTTCTCTCGTCGTCTGAACGCCTTAAAGCGGTCGAAAAAACCATCTCAAAACCTTTTGTGCCAATTCAATGTCATACCTACAAGTAGGGCCTGCTCCCGGTTCTCTCAGTACCGGGAATTTCCCGGTACTCCCGGTACCAAGAGGACCGGTACTGAAGATAATGTCCCGGTTCTATGTTAAATAATCAAGATGCGTGTTTTTTCAGAGCCGTCTTGTGTATTAACAATATAGTGATTACCCCCTTATTCATGAACGTTTGTTAACTTAACAAGCCGCTATTAATTGTTTGTCCCTTTTGCTCTTATGGACACATTGTTAAGACCGAAAGGGACAAACAATTATTAGCGGCTTGTTAAGTTAACAAACGTTTATGAATAAGGGGGGATGTTTTTAACTCTTATCGTGTAAAGCACACGAGTGCTTTTGTGTGTGTATATTTTTTTTTATATTTAAAGGAAAACATTTACACATAATATAATTAATACATAATATGGATAAAATCTATAAATATATTACACCTCTGTAGTCCTATCCACAAAAAAGCTATCTTTAAATTATGACATTTATGATGACGACAGATGTATGGTTTTCAAACCTCTGTATACGTATGCCTGTCCACAAAAAAAACTATGTTTGAATTCTAACATTTTGATGTTCACTGATGTATACTAATATTAATAATATCAAATTTGATTGTTTATTTATAGCTAGGGGTAATATTATTTCTTGTGCAGATCAGAAAAAAAAAATGTTTCGCAAGAAATTAGCAGATTTCATGCAAAACAAACATAACTCACTGCATAAGAATATATATATCTTGCACATTTTATGGATTTAAATTTTATTCTAAATGCTAATACGATCGTTTTGTGTTTTGAAACGTACAATTGCAGTGTAGGTACATTTCAGAATCTAAACTGCCACATTCCGTATTGCGTCTCCTTTGTTTATAAATAATACATAAGTACATATGTATTTAATTCAAAACAGCCACATGTACAAATATGACACCTGTGATTGATGGACTCGAATATATTTTTAATTCAAAAAGTTTGCAAATCCAAATACGGCAGTTTTGTTTTAGGAAAAATCCAATTTAAGAGGATACATTTATAAAATCTAAACCGCCCCATTCCGTATTGTGACTACTTTTTACATAAAGGAACACAATATTTACATATTAATTTTAATCAAAACTGCCACATATACAAATATGGCAGTTTTCCTTGTAACATTCTTAACATAATCACTTCTTTTTTGGCTTTATGGCACTTTTTCTCAAAAATGTCATGCGTTTTGGTCAACGGTCGAGTCGCAACTGACAAAATGGTGGTTTAGCATTTAAGTTAGTAACGAAAGCGTGATAGTGCAAACAGGGTACCTACCTATTTTGATACTTTCTAACGATAAATCGACACGTGTCTTAGTGCCACGTAAAATATTAGTGTTTATAATGTCGTTTTTGCAATAAAATATTTTTTCATGGTTTTTTAGTTGCGTCACTTTTGTCTTTAATGGACGATATATAGTTTGTGAGTTTTGTGACATTCTCATAACGGTACAACATTGTCACTTAAGCACAAGGACGCTCTAATTCGTATCAAAATACGAGCAAATTTCGTCCATATGATACGCGACCTTTAACTTGAAAACGTGACATTTAATACTATAAGCGCTGCATTACGGTTTATTTACTATATTTATTTGTTCAATAGCCAATTTAGTAATAAAGTCATTAAGTCATACGACGATGCAAGAACCGGACAGAACCGGGAGTCCCGGTACTGGTACCGCTCGGTACCGGGAAATGAAAATCTCAGTACCGGCCCCGGTACTGCAGGCCCTACCTACAAGTGACAAATGTGTGGAATATACTGGTTAGCGTGTACTTGCGTCCGACCCGAAGAATTATGACTAATTGTCTACCTAATTTGATATTACTTAATTCAAATTGGTATTAAAAATTAAAATATCTCTCCTCATTGACAGGTATTGACATTGAGCTTTTTCGACCGGCTAATGTCGATCGGCCGTCGATAGATGGAGTGCCACCCTTAATGACCGATTAGCCATCATCACTTAAACGACGGTTAATATCAAATACTAAACAAATCGCTACAAAACAACGTGAATGTAACAAGAAAAATTAACAGCTTATGAAGCTCGAAATTTAATTAAAATGAAATTATGATCTCGTGTACAAAGTTGTTTCTTTTTAACCGCGGCGCCTTAGCCTATGCCTTTAACTCTACAGGTGTCACAGGCGCGTTGCCGTCCCTTTGAAAATAGGAGGATTCAGACATTGATACAAATCCGCATGTTGTGACTACGTGTGAGTGTTGATTAAAATCCTTAATTCGACAACGTCCAAAATACTGAACATGGTCTTTAACCCGCTTATTCTATTTTTATTAGAACAGGAATTATTAAGACTATTGAGTGCCAAGGAGGCTTGAATACACGATCATCCCCTAATTAAGTCATAGTTACAATAAAGTAGAGTGTGAAACGTTTTGAGAAAACTATTTATCAAATTATTTATTAACTAAATATTTTGATTTGTACTTTTAATTTTATTCCAGTAGTCACACTACTTAATACTATATAAATTATAAAAAATAAAAAATTATGAAGCTGAGTACGTGGGTTCGATCCCCACCTCGGACATTAGGTGATCTTGGTCGTTTTTCTTTGGTATATGACATCTAATATTTACAATTTATAGAGTGTGAAACTTTGTATATTGTATATTTATGAACTCGATTATACATATAGTACAGTCAAGTGTAAAAATAAGTATCGAAAAAATCCGCTCATAAATATGTTACGACGTTCTTATTACACAGAATTAGAGTGCACTGGGACATATTTTTGAATTTTGTGTACACCTTATTTTGTCTTTGACTGTACATATAGCGCTGTTATACATCGTCGCTTCAAAATCAGTGTACACAGTCAGAACCCTAATAATTTTTAGGTTCTGAGGATAGGTTCTGTAGCCACTTGGCAAAAACGGAACCCTTATGGATTCGTCAAGTCTGTCTGTCCGTCCGTATGTCTTTGTCTCGGCCACTTTATTACGAAACTATAAGAACTGTACTGTTGAAACTTGGTAAGTTTTATTCTGTGAACACCATAAGATTTTTTATACAAAAACAGGAAAATAGCAATACATTTTGGAGACTACTCAATATTTTTTTCATCAAAGCCTATGATATACGTCTTCAAAATGATACCTATTGAAGTTTTTTTTTATTCTACACTGAATAGTTTGCGTGACAGACACTTCCAAAGCGGTAATAAATAGTTCCTTGTTCAACAAGAGAGCAAAATAGATTTTTGCTTCGACTGTTGATGTTGTCCCAAGCAATTTACGCTACGCTCGTGATTCAGTAATAGAATCTTTCGCTTTAGTACCCACATTACCACAACTGAGCTTACCGTGGGAGTGGGACTACTCGATTTGTGTGAACTTGTCCCATGATATAAAAAAATACGCAAACGCAACAACTGGTCAATACTGATCGTGACACCTCTTTCTCTCAAGGTTATAACAATTGCATGTGTTATGCAGCAATATCGCTGATGTAACTAACCCAGTGACCTGAATATTGCACATGCTAAACTCGGTTGCATTTTTGCAAGCAGTGGAGATAATTCGTATTGATCGGTTATAAAACTGTAAGGACTGAGACTTATATTAGCTGATTACGATTTTCTTAAGGCACCGGTCTTATCGCGAGCGAGTAAGCTATGAGCTATTATAGCCAAAAGATAAGCGAGCCAGTGTTAACAAAATAGACGCGGCGACATTTATAGCTCATAGCTGAGCAAGGGCAATGGGAGCACTTGAACCTCCCCTTGACACTGGACTTAGGTATGGCTAGGCGCTGTTTTAAGTATAAAATACTATCATATCATAAAGCAATGCCCCCCCCCCCCCCCCAAACGAAGTCCTGGATCCGTGCCTGCCAGTACTGGCTTGGACCGCTGGTTAACTATGCGTATAGACGCATTAGGAGGTAAATGCCCATAATCGCTACGCTGGGCAAGCGGATTGGCGATCGGGCAAGCGGATTGGCGAACCGCTGGGTCACTGGACGGGAATAATGTCATACTACTGCGAACACCGAAGTTTGTTTTCGGGTATTTGTTGTTGTCACTCCAATGAAAGCGGAGATGTGCAAAATTGACCAATTACATTCTTCAAATTCAAAACACTGTCATGCGGTCTCATTAGCCAATTTTGCAAATCTCCGCTCCTCTCCGCCTCAGTGGAGCCGCACCTTTAGAGTGACAGAAAGGAATAGCCGAAATTAGCGGATTTCGATGATCGCGGTATGATGGCCATCAGTCATAGTCTGTTAACTAATGCCAGACGAATTTCAACTCTTTCTCCTAGGACTGATGTAAGATGAGTAGGTAAGGTGACTGACCGACTGAAGAATCCCTCACTACGTTCTCGATTCTATTGCGAAATCCATCGCTTCATTCGAGCTTCAATAAACGCCCTCACCAAAATTCGACTATTGCCTTTCGATTTTAGGTATGGTAGTTTCTTCGTCACAACCAAGATTGAAAATAATAGAGGTAGGAATCACTGCCTGCAATTTTTCCGAATTTTAACCAAGTGAAGTTTTTTAACCACCTTAGGTTGCGGCTCCACTGACGCGGAGCGGAGCTGTGCAAAATTGACCAATTACATTCTTCAAATTCAAAATTCGAAATACTGTGATGTGGTCTCATTGGCCGAGCTCCCACCGCTCAGCGTCAGTCGAGCCGCACCCTTAAACTCAGGAGTTCATCGTCATGCACTCATGTCATGCGAACGAATTAATCAATGAATTACTTAATCGGAAATAATAATACGTATAATGCACATGCCCGTTGAAAACACTGATATATAGTTTGAATTCAAAGTAGCGTTCAAGGAACAAGAATAGGTCGAATGTGAAACAATCGCATATGAAGGGAAAAAACATGTCCAGTGTTTAAAAAAATCAGGGAAAATTCACACCTTATTCTGTTAAAAGTAAGGTGGTTTTTCCTTCTGTAATTTGAATTGACTAGACATGTTCTTTCCGTGGACCCTTCATATGCGTTGCTGGCAGTGATAACTTGATAAGTTTGTAAGAAAAAACTTTCGCCTGATGTAATCATAACTGATTTACTTTTGATATTGCTAACAATAAACTGACAGGCGTTCATATTTATTCGAAGCCTTCCTAAAAACTTGTGTGTTTATCAAGCTAGATTGAATACGGCACTGTTTTATTAAACGGTTTTTATTAACTTCACCGCGTATCAACTGTCGTCGATGCTTCAAATCTTGTGATCCATTTTTCGACCACTTCTACTGCACCGAAATCAATAAAATTTGGAACTTTTATCAAGTCCCCATGACAATGAAATATTATAGTATTTATATCCTTGTATCCTCAAAGCCTGATGCTGCAGACGTACTGCTTACCTTAACCGAGAGTGTTAGACACGTGAAAATGTAAGTATAGCATGTTTGTCATAATCAAATGCTAACAGCCTGATCTTGACTTCCAACTCCTCACTCCTGATGCTGCAGTATTGCCCACAATAACCGCAAGGTTTATCTTTTATAGATATCTTGATTTTAAAGAAGTTCTTTACATATATAGAGTAGAAACATGCGAATTTAATACTAACGTCCAACTCCTCAAATCTGATACTCCAGTGTTACTGCCTGCCACAACCGCTAGGTTTAGCGAAATATAGATTTTGAAATACTGCTTTAGATATTTGGTAGAAACATACGGATTTCATTATCATCATCATCATCATATCAGCCGTAAGACATTCACTGGTGAATATAGGCCTCCCCCAAAGATTGCCACAAGGACCGGCCCTGTGCCACCCGCATCCAGCGACCTTCACCAGGTCATGAGGCCACCTTGTGGGATGCCTAGTAGTACTTCCGGTACGTGACCGCCACTCGAGAACCCTACCGCCCCAACGGCCATCGATACCTACAACGGCCTGCGGCCCTCCGGCTGATAGAGTGACAGTGTGAGTGGATCGCGTAGGGTGAGCTGTCGGGCCTGCGGCCCTCCGGCTGATAGAGTGACAGCATGAGTGGATCGCGTAGGCCGAGCCGTCGGGCCTGCGGCCCTCCAGCTGATAGAGTGACAGCGTGAGTGGATTGCGTAGAGCGAGCCGTCGGGCCTGCGGCCCTCCAGCTGATAGAGTGACAGCGTGAGTGGGTTGCGTAGAGCGAGCCGTCGGGCCTGCGACCCTCCGGCCGTCCAGCTGATAGAGTGACAGCGTGAGTGGATTGCGTAGAGCGAGCCGTCGGGCCTGCGGCCCTCCGGCTGATAGTGACAGCGTGAGTGGATCGCGTAGGGCGAGCCGTCGGCCCTGCGGCCCTCCAGCTGATAGAGTGACAGCGTGAGTGGATTGTGTAGAGCGAGCCGTCGGGCCTGCGTCCCTCCAGCTGATAGAGTGACAGCGAGAGTGGATTGCGTAGCGTAGGGCGAGCCGTCGGGCCTGCGGCCCTCCAGCTGATAAAGTGACAGCGTGAGTGGATCGCGTAGCGTAGGGCGAGCCGTCGGGCCTTTGGCCCTCTAGCTGATAGAGTGACAGCGTGAGTGGATCGCGTAGAGCGAGCCGTCGGGCCTGCGTCCCTCCAGCTGATAGAGTGACAGCGAGAGTGGATCGCGTAGCGTAGGGCGAGCCGTCGGGCCTGCGGCCCTCCAGCTGATAGAGTGACAGCGTGAGTGGATCGCGTAGCGTAGGGCGAGCCGTCGGGCCTTAGGCCCTCCAGCGGATAGAGTGATAGCGTGAGTGGATGGCGTAGAGCGAGCCGTCGGGCCTGCGGCCCTCCGGCTGATAGACTTGCAGCGTGAGTGGCTCGCGTAGGGCGGGCCGTCGGGCCTGTAGCCCTCCAGCTGATAGAATGACAGCGTGAGTGGTTCGCGTAGGGCGAGCCGTCTTCCCTGCGGCCCTTCAGCTGATAGACTGACAGCGTGAGTGGATGGCGTAGGGCGAGCCGTCGGGCCTGCGGCCCTCCAGCTGATAGTGACAGCGTGAGTGGGCCACGTAGAGCGAGCCGTCGGGCCTGCGGCCCTCCGGCTGATGGATTCACAGCGTGAGTGGTTCGCGTAGGGCGGACCATCGGGCCTGCGGCCCTCTGGTTGATAGACTGACAGCGCAGGTGGTTTGCGTAGGACATGCACTCGGACCTGCGGTCCTCCAATTGACAGACAGAGAGTGTGAGTCCCTCCGGTTCACGTAGTGCGTTCCATATAGTGCCGTCGAGCCTATGGCCCTCCGGTTGATAGACTGCATGGATTGACCCTTTGGGCCCTCGGTTCGCGTCGGACTTTCCGTCAGACCTGCGGACCTTCGGTTGGTCGACTGACAGTATGAGTTTATATTTTATAGTCTCGAATTTCGACTTGTGTAATGTGTACAATATAAAAAATTAAACTTGATTTTCTCAATAAACCAAATTGATTGATATATTCCTTATTGTCAGATCTCTGTTATCTAAGGTATTGTATGAATAACACGTCCATTTGAGACACTTCGGGCATTAAGGCTGACATGTTTTTTAGTGTCGGATTTCTAAAAATATCTATTCAGCAGGGACTCCCCTCTCGTTACACATAAAATAGTGTCCATTACGTTTACATAATATGTGTCGTGATTAAAGCGCGAGAGTTAAACGCTAGCATGCATAATTGTATTGCATATAACAAACAACATCTTTGATCTAGAATAAGTAAGTATAGTATCGGAAATTAACTTAACAATTGCACTAAAAACTTGAAAATAAAATAAGTAAAAAAGTTTTAAGTTAAACGGTTTTTATTGCACCAAAAACTAGAAAATAAAAATTAGTTGTAACTAACCGTAGATGTTACTTTGTGTAGATTAGTCACGTGAAACTATTATCACTGTAGTCTTCCCAAGTCGGATGCTGAAAGCCACGTTTAGCCTCTATGTCAGTGGATTAAGCGTTACCTAATCGGAAACTTTTACCAAACTAAAATAAAAACGTGGGGCGTTATTAGAAACATACAAGTTCAAAATATGTAATTGTAGCTTTAATTTTGCAATGAATCTTCCATGTGTTTCAACATTTCTACAGAGGTAAATATTTTTTATCAAGGTCAGAACAAAACTTATACTATTGCTGTCTTGATTTCTATGTGTGTTCTTAAATAACTATAGTGACTGAATCACAATTGCGTACGCCCCACGTTTTAATTTCAGTTTGGTAAAAGTTTCCCATTAGGTAACGCTTAATCCACTGACATAGAGGCTAAACGTGGCTTTCAGCATCCGACTTGGGAAGACTACAGTGATAATAGTTTCACGTGACTAATCTACACAAAGTAACATCTACGGTTAGTTACAACTAATTTTTATTTTCTAGTTTTTGGTGCAATAAAAACCGTTTAACTTAAAACTTTTTTACTTATTTTATTTCCTTGTAAATAATACGTAAGTATTAAAAAATATCGTATAGTAATTATTGTATAGTAAGTTTACGTAAGTAAACTTATTACTAAAAGTCATCGTCAAATATTTCATAGCCTTCATATAGTCCGATACATGATATTATACATACAGTATGTGTATTTACTACGGGTGTATAATGTTAATGACGAGTAGTATTTGACCCAGAGAACCCATTTACATTGATTTCCTTAGAAAATTAGTATCGTCTTTTTTTACGCATAATAACGATTCGGCATCCATCTACCTATTCCAAATAAAAAAAGGCATTCCGCACGCAATTTATTGTATCACGCATCCACATTAATTCATGTAACAAATTATCAGACTTATTAAAACGCACCATTTATCAAAATTATTATCTCCTACAGCCATATACAGGGTGTGGCCTGTAACAGGAGCAAAAAATGAAACGGTACACTAATAACCCAATAAATAGTCATAATTTAATAGTTAAAACTTAAAAAAAAAATTTTTTTTCGCAAAAAAAAATTTTTTTTTCCTTTTTTTTATGTAGTTTTTCTGTAGTCGACTTATACCAAAAAAAGTTAAATCGGTGTAACACAAAAAAATAAAAATTTTTTTTTTGCTAAACCAGTTCAAAAACCATGAGTTCAAAAAACTTTTTAGCTCATTTAGTTTTATGTCCACTGAACTACCAATATGTTTAATCATTACTAAGGTACAATGTTGTGATACCTAGATACATCACTCATAGGTCGTAACTTTAACATACTGTTTCTCCTTAATGGATAACTTTAAAACACTGGGACCTTTTGCGAATAACTAGAGGCAGTCAGAGGAGTCTTCCATTTGATTTTTTGCTCCTGTTACAGGCCACACCCTGTATAACATGGACGTCTAACGCCGGCTGAAAAATGCCCCCAAATTAATTGTTCAACTGTGTTAATCTTAGCACACCATGCCCACAGGACATAGCGCTTTTCTTAATATGTATCTCGCATATTTCGGCGCAACATCTTTGGCAAACGTTTATAGAATATAGCCAATCAAAACTTTGATGGCCCAATCACAACTATTTTTAAATGGCGGTTTAAGTTTTTATAGGTTGATATTAAAATTCATTAATTTCATTATTCATTACCGTGATGCATTGAAGAGGGGGTGACACTGTCAACTAAAATTCAGGACCGTTTTTGAAAGGCAATTTAGTACGGCGTACGGCTTCCATGTTTTATTTGTTCGTAGATTATCCCATAGGATTCCTATTGATCAGAAATTATTAAGGGTAAATTATATGCCGGCAGTAAGAATACATTTGTCACCACCCCAACTCCTCCTTCGGGTGTCGTAAGAGTCGACTAAAGGATCGAAGTGTCACTGACCATTATTTGACAAAATATTGATGATGTGCAGCAGCATCATCATAGTGGACACATTACTGCGATCGCCAATCCGCTTGCCCAGCGTGGCGATTATGGACGTAGGCCTCTCCTATTACCTATGCGTATATACCAATTAGGAGGTAAATGCCCATAATCGCCACGCTGGACAAGCGGATTGGCGATCGCAGTAATGTGTCCACTGTGATGACGCTGCTGCCCATCATTAATCTTATATCAAATTATGGTAAGTGACATTTCAATCCCTTAGTCGACTCTTACGACACCCGCAGGAGGAGATGGGGTGGTGACAAATGTATTCTTACTGCCGTCACCACACGGCGAATTTGTATACGTAGTGCGGTTAAAAGATATCTACTTAAGCATGATTACTTGTCCTATGCTAACCTGCGTTAGGATATTCACCCGTATTAAATTGACACCCTGTATTATGCACTTGTGTTGATTACTATTGTATTGTTTATTGTGTACCTATTCATATTTGTTGAGCAATATTTTATCATAAATAGTCGGTTTTCATTTATTTTTTCATCACACTTGCTGTCTAAGCGCGCCATTGCTTGCACGCAGATCGCGATTCATAGAAAAGTGAAATTCCCTAATAGGGAGTATTACAATTTATTATTTTGTTGGCAAGTGTGATGAAAAACATTGTATGCATCACGGTCGGTAAGCGGAATACTAACTCGGGTCATTAAAAGCTTTCTAACACTCCCGTTAGTAATTTCGTACTTACCTATCTTGATGCACAATGTACTAATATAATTTTACTAGTGGACGAAGATAAAGGTTCTTAATTTATTTTTACTTATATTTCTGGGGATCGAACCCAGGATATGTAACGAAATTTTTACTCTTGCGTGTATAATACCTAATAGTAATTTATAGAAAGTGAAATAATCCCATTTTTCCTTCAATTTATTTAAACCAAAATCATGCTTGTGATAGGAATTCGATAGGTAGGTAGAATGCGATGATTTCACGTCTCTGTTTTTTTAGTTTACTGTCGGGTAGGGAAGAAAATAAAATCAGTAAATAATTGTAATGTACACAATTTATTCATATCGTATGTGTTTCTTATACAAAGATAATAAATTGTAAATTTTTAATTCGCGGTCCGAATAAATAAATACTTAGTTTTTAACTCCTCTCAGTCCTATCACATGCCCTCAGGGCAATACTAGGAGTAACTTAGATACGAACTGCAATACTTCAACTAGCCTTCTTAGGATTCAATACGATTAGCTCTGTGGCCCTAGAAAATGTTCACGACCCCTGACTCTACCAACTATTCTATAATATACAAAATGGACGCTTTGCGTCCTTAAAGGAAAAATCAGGGCTCGCAAACATTCCCCCTAACTGACTTGTATTACAATTGGTGTAGTGAAATCGCTTTTTAATAAATGTACAAAAATATTATATAATTTTTAGATCGCTATTATAGGTAGGTATGTATTGTCAAAGGCACTGGTATTCTTAATCTGATTATTCAATACAATCCGAGATATATAGGTTTAAAACTGTAGGCAAACTTACAGATGTAATAGCGATTTCAGGACAGCTATTCAGACATTTTTTTGGTTTGGAACTCATTCCGATTTGAGAAATACTATACAATAAGAGTTTATAAATAACTATCTTGTTGGGACTTAAAATACTTAGATCAAACTTATAATTACAACTTAGAAGAACATAGTCTTTAGCCATCGATTCTGCTAGCGAGTCTTCGAAAAGATGAAACATATCTACTACGCTTACTTTAATTACATATACATAGCTCATCACTAAAAATGCAACTTGTTTATATCTATCACTGAGTAGATAGGTCTGATCTGGTCGAAAAGTCTAACCGATTGTAACCTCCTAACATACACTAACATCGACACGACATCTATTAGGAAGGATTATGGGCGGAGACCGCCGCAGCTGCGCTTCATACAAATATATAAATCTCTTTACAACGTGGTAACTTCACCTACGGGGAGGGTGGAAGATAGTTTGTACGAGTCCGAGTATAGCGCGGCGCGGTTCAGGCGCTTGCGCTGTTCCACGCTCAGTGTTCCAGCGTGCGGGCTTTGTTCTGGTGCATCATGTTCTTCAGCGTCGCCACCTCCGTCGCCAGCCGCGCCAGCTCCGCCTTCAGGTGCGCGTCTTCCTCCTCCCCTAGCCTGTCCTCTGGGCGCTGAGGCCTGTATTCCGCCCCCAAGGAGATACCAGAGTCACGCTCGTCGCTAGACCCTTCCCCGTCCCAAGACGGAGACGACCGGGGACCCGGCTCTTGCTTAATGTGCTGGAGAGACAGCAGCGCACTAGCGACATCCTTGTCTCCGAGGTGGCTTTTGTGCCTCAGTTTGAGTGGCAAGCAATTGTTTTCAGGGGCGTACTGCTCGGCGTTCTCGTCGCCGGAGCCGGAGAGGGAGGACAGTTCGTAGGGGGACGGCGCGCGGCGGCGGTTTGAGAGGTTCAGGACTGAGCCAGGCGGCTCGTAGTGGGCGGGGTGCGGGTAGTAGGCTTCAGGGGCGGGGAGCCGCTCCTGGTATGGCTCGGGAGCACGCTGGGGCACGGGGGAGGGCGGCGACGCGGGCGGCAGGGACGCCGGCGGCGGCGGGGGCGGCGCGGGGAAGATCGCGCTGTTCGACAGCTTGCTCCTCTTCGTCACGCATAAAACTTGATCGCACGTCGGCAAGGTGGCCAGCACCTGATCGATGCTGATCAGCGTTTCGCCGCAGATCCCGTACTTCTCCTTAATAGCGTCCAGCTGCGCTTTAAGCACGTGGTTTTCTTTTGAGAGTTCGACTACGCGTTGCTCGAGGACCATGTCGTTGAAGCGGCGTTTTTCACGGGAACGCTTGGCGGCCTCGTTGTTGCGCCGCCGGCGGTCCCAGTAGCCGTCATCTTTCTTGTTGTCAGGGATAAACTCCCTCTGCTTGCGTTGTCCGAAGAAATCCTTGCGGTTCTTGTAGTCGAAGTCCGAAGGGTAGTTGTTTGGGTCTCCCGAGGGACCGTTGGGGCTTTGGTCCATTGGAAAGTGGGGGGAGACCGAGAGCCTCCCGCGGGCTTGTGGCGGGGCACGGAGCGGCATCGGAGCGGGGCCTAGGGCCGGAGCGGAGCTCAGAAGCTGTTGCTGACTCAAGATGAACTCTGCGACCATGTTGCGGCGGACTATGCCTTGGCCGCACGGGTCTTCAATGTGGTCCTGCAACAAAAGAAACGAAAAGTCAGTCAACGAGTCGACGTTATTGCAGTTGTCTAAATAGCTATTACAGCGGTAATGTGGTTACAAAACGTTGCAAAAATGCTGTCGTAAGATCCTCGCCCGCACGTGGCTCCTTGTGAAACACAGTTGCCACACGGACTCCTTCAGCCTCATTAATAAATCGCGTTTCTTAACCTTTGTTACACAAAACCGATTTAAAGTAAAGGTTACGTTTTTAGCAAGACTTCCGAATCTAATCGTCCAATTTTACCGCATCACTTCAAGTTTACGACTAAATAATTACTTATGAAACAATTGCGATACGCTATTGCTAAGCTCGCTGAAAAAGTTGAATCAAACTTACTAAATTAACGCGTTTGACGTACACAAATGAACGTTCTATATTTGAAATATAAACTCGACTTCCATAAACGAACAAGTA
Organism: Thaumatotibia leucotreta; assembly: GCA_025490895.1. Lineage (NCBI taxonomy): Eukaryota > Metazoa > Arthropoda > Insecta > Lepidoptera > Tortricidae > Thaumatotibia > Thaumatotibia leucotreta. The sequence goes on along the minus strand of JALPQI010014490.1, from coordinate 6,586 downwards.
ATATTCTTGCTTATAATTCTTACACATTTATCGGACGCGGTTATTCTGATTTACTTGATTTAGCTCTCTCCACGCGGCACTGGCCATAAGCACGACTGGATACGAGTCTAAACTACAGTTTCCGTCGTGTGAGTTTCGCAACAAGTCACGTTGACAACAGCGTGTGCGCAGATCGAACGTTAGCATTATGCTATTACAAATTATCGATTGATTTCATGTCATTAACCTCACTACTCAGCCGATTCTATAATCTGTGACACACATGTCGTTACTGAAGAAGCAAGAAATTGAACAACGTTAAACAACTGCAGGATGTATACAAAACGATACACCAAAACGCTTATCGGTGGTTATCCAAGAAAAACAATGGCAGAATCAGTAATTATTGGCCATTGTGCGATTACAAGCGTCCGTTTTTTTAAGAAAAATCTAAAACAATCTCGCGCCATCCTGTAACTAGTACTAAAGATTTAAAAAAAGTCAATCACGTTCCTTTGCACGCGGCTGCGCTCTCGGCAAGAATCATGTAATGCAAAATAATACTCATCTTCCTAAATTAGATTGCTTTCTTTATAATTTGACGAACTTATACACGATCGTGTCGTTATTATACAAATGTATACTTTGACTCGTGGCTTATACAAGTAGCGCCTTGGATATTTATAGCGACGCGATTTAAAATTTCTATTCATCTGATAATGCGTTTTGTTTCAAGGAAAAAACCGTACTGAAAATAGGGTCGAATAATAAAACGAAAACCTATTTATAACCAATAGAAAGATAGAAATAACTTTTATTTAAATTTACCCTGTTGTTTTATATGTATTACTTTTTATGACAGCAACATTTGGTATTGCAGATTTTGTCGAATATAATTTACCAAAATATTGTATCTATAATAATAAACCTGTCATTTTCTAAAAAAAAAAACAAGAAAAATTGAACGCTTCCCACACCAGAGTTCAAAGACAATAAGAGTTTTTTTTTCACCCGGCAAGTCGTGTCTGCGGATCGGTGTCAGTGGGCTGACCCGCGGCACACTTGCGGACGCCGTTATGCCTAACTGTTCCAAATCGTACTCTAATTGCGAGCTATTGTGCTCGGAATGTCAGTTTAATTATAAGTTTTATTAGTTTAATCAACTCAACGGTTTTGTCGTACTAGGTAGTTTTATTTTGTAGGTAAAGTTGAATAAACTGAACTTGTCAATTCGAAAACTTCTTAACGATAGCTATTAAATTTATAATCTAAACTTGACCTTTATGTAATCTTTTAACGGTTTAACTGAATTCCAAATACATATATGCATTATTAATAAGAAATCGACGTCTTAAAAGAACTTCATAAATTAATAAACTTTATCGCAAACGGTAAATCGTCCGACATTTAACATTAATAAAAAAAATCCCGTAGTTGCGGAATTTACGCCTCGGGGCACACAGTTAAAGCATCGACAAAAGAAGAACACACAGATAGCGTAATGCCGTGTATACACTTGTTACGTTTCGTTATTGCATTGGAACAACGATGAGCAGTTACTACTTAGCACCAATGAGTAACCAATACGGTCCATGCCGTTAGAAAAACAGTTTAAATCTCTATGACCGGCTTGTTAACGTGCCGAAAATGACACAGTTTTTATTGTAAGGAAAAAAAAATGCTGCTACTCGTTGAAATTATGTGTGATATTGGTAATTTTAACGATCAGTCGTTAACTCCTAGTTTTTAATCGGAATTATAATTTCTTATAATTTGAGCTTTCTCTATCCTACTAATACCTGGTCAACTGCTGTGTTTTGACTATTTGTCAATGCATATAAAAAAACTCGCTGTTACTTATTGCCTAAGGCAAGCTTTATTTTTGTTTAGTTTAATATAACTACAATATTCTGTTCGCCTTAATAGATCATCCCTGCTACGAACAAAAACTTTTTAAGCTTATATCGCCAAAACTTGCAAAATCCTAATAAGTATATTTACCTGATATGACACCTCCCACTCAAGACTCTTACTCGAGCCTCCAATTTAAAAATAAAAACCCGCCAAATTATCTATGGATCTTTTGGCGCGAAAACTGACGTGAGCAAGGCGCGGCATTCAGCCAGTTAGCAAAGACTGTTGACCCGAGCCACGGTCAATGGCGAGTGATCGCTAACGGTTACACAACACTGGTTTTGACAACGGACAACGGACTAATCAACTTTCCTCAACTGTTATCCAAATCTGGGACCGTACGGTATACGTTTACGGTTTTTTGGGCGTAATACTGTTACGACACAGCTATTATTATTTCGTCACTGCGATTCTAATGTATTTTCGTCAAGGCTAAGTTTGAGTTTTGTAAGGCTAGCGTTGGGTAAATGCCGTGCACGACGTTGTAATTAGTTTTTAATGTGAATATATGATACTTATGTCTTCATATGTGATATTTAGTGTAATAAAACCTTGGGGGCTCCCTATGATAATGGTGTGTGTCATATGTGTTTTCATCCAATATCGGTCTGTGTCATGTGTCTATTTATTCCATCATTTAATCTAATCATTAAGCGTTTACGTAATTTACAAAGACAGTTAATAAAGTTCATGTCAGCAATTAACTTGTTTAATGATGTCATAATAATATAATCAGTCAATAATAACAAGACACGACTTTATTTATGTTTCGTAATGCCCCACGTAAACGATACGTGTAGTTTATCACGGGTAAATGTCAAAATAAAGCGCAGTTTCTTTGTCATCGATAGCTTTTGACATTGCGTCAGGCGTAATAAAAACTAATTTTGTCTGTGGTTAAAAATTGCAATTAGAACATTAACGTTTGCAACACCTTTCTCTTTTGACAACTTATTGCCGCGCTAAATTGTACTCTCGCGAAACTATGAAATCTAAAAGTCCTTGTAACAACACTGACTTGACATTAAATGTCAGTGTTTCAAATTCGTTGTCAATTCGTCTGGTAAAATTTATCAGACGCGCGAATCCCAGTTCCGGCTTGCCGTACTCAATAGGTCGACCCTTGAAAACTGACGGATTAACATTAGCCAATTTAGTTTTTTTTTTATAATTTTAGTCTTTGTGGACAGGCGAAAGCATTAAGCCATAATGCCTTTAGCCAATTTAAACAGGAATCCTAGTTAAAGCTAGGCATAGACTAATCACAGGCGATGGAGCACGTGTCGCCGGCAGCGTGTCTCACGCGGCGCGCGACGCTCGACACGTGCACGCCTCACGTTGCCTTGCGCAACGTAGGGCACAAACCGTTATGTAAACACAAACGTGACCTTTAATCAAATTTCATTAGCGTCCTTGGCCGTGGAATTGATTTAGGCTTTACTTTACAGGCTTATCGTCTAGGTTGGGTCTGTAGTGAAATCGTTTGGCAACGGTGAGCTATGTCGAGTCTAGCGAAGTATCTGTGTCACTCGAATTGATGCGCAATTGGAGTGACGAAAATATTTGCGCGAAATTTCAATGCGATGTAATATTCGCTGGAGGTATAACGTAGAGGTTATACATATACTTGTCAGAATACGTAGTTAGATTTATTTATTCTCATTGAAAATAAATTTCAAATTATTCCACTTTAGTTTTGCAGATACATACAGTGATGTACCGACAAAGTGTGAAACGAAGACGTAATAAACGTGATCGTGAGTTTGGTTCATTAGTTGCGTCCTTGACCAAAAATACTACGTCTTAATTCACTGATTTGGACTAGTTCCCATATAACAGATAAGACTAAAATAGAGTAAATCGTCTGCTGATAAAATGAGGAAAATTATTGCTTGTACCAATGTTTGTTTACGGCCATGTATGCAGTGCAGATGTTCATGTTTTAAATTCGATAGACTAATTTATTTGGACTAGGTTTTGCACTACAGGTACATTAAATTAAAAGTTTTATAAAACTTCTGTATTTAGAGTACCTAGTTTCGTTCAGAATAACAAGAAATGCACTTGACCTTCGTTTAAGCACTAGACGGTCGGCCATCTTGGAAAAAGTAGAGAAAGTAGTACAGCAGTAACTTTCCACTCGCCGAGTTTGCGCGCAAAGTGGGCCGCAGCCATGCACCAACCGCACCAATTAAATCAGCCAACCATAATAACGGTTATAAGGATACTTCTAATAAGAAAACAGCGGAACATGAGGTAATCTCGTTTCCATTAAAGCGGCGCCAGCTCTTCATTGTCTATGCCAAGTTATGTCGATTTGCGAATGATTACATAACCGTTGTTTTGTCTAAGTCGATTCCTGCTAGCGCTAGTATATGTGGAAGGAGTTTGGCGCACGGAATGCTTGTACTTGACCGATTTTCGCGGTAAGACCTGATTCAACATCGGTTTATTTCGGGGCGGCCTCTGTCGGTCGTAGCGATAATGCTTTGGTGTCAAGGCTGGGTGGCGTAACAATGAATTAAATCGGGACTCGTGTCAGGGTTCTTCCTATTTTCCCGAGGATCTCTGTTTACCTCCTTATCGGTGTCCTACTTGTTCGACCTTGCTCCACACCTGTAGCTAATTACTAGTATTAAGAATCACTTAACCTATTTAGCCGTTCTAGATTCCTCGAAACGCCATTTCAAATAGTTACGTAAGCCGAGGAAGCGGGTATGTGCCTAATGAGCCCTGACTCATCTCTTTGTTGCTATTATAGGTGTAACTTACAATCCTCAGAATTACCTAAAGCATTAGTAATTTATGACTCAATCAGCCGAATAGATAATTTCGTAGTTTTAATGTTCTAGTTACTCCCTCAGTGACGCCGCTCGCGTGTGGAAGATAAGTTTAAAACGCAAATTTGTGTCAATACGTACTCTTTTAAAGTGGCAATAAAACCCAATAGAGATTATAAATATTTCAGCGTCCCAATTTCGTAATGCGTCACGTATTGTCGCAATGACCACGTGCTGTATGTAGGTTACATGCAAGATAAAAAAATAGGTCAAGTTATCTTCATTTGTCCTCGCACGAATGAAATTATCGCGAGTGTACTTATGTAACGATGATGATACCGAGTTTTTGTTGCGTGATTCGGTTGGTTAGAGCCGATACGAAGGTTGCCTGTTGCTCGAGTTATGTCATTAATTAGATGATTAATTATAAGTAAGCATTAATCGTTGCATAGAGCTCAAGGCAAGCGGGTAAAGTTGCGTTATTGAACTCTATTGGAAAATTCTTACAAGTCTGAACAAAAGAAAGGGTAAACAAAACGTTCCTAAACATGCAAGGTTGTTTCAAGTTCTGATCTTCTTACATTTCCGTGTACCGGATCAAAATGCATACGACCTCAGCAGTTCCGGCCGGCCTTGCCAGCAGTTCCTGATTACATCATCTAATAAAATTTATCATTAAAATACTCACAGACAGATAATTGTTTATCATATCGCTCGTCATTGATATGACTCAATTGTGAAGAGTCATTTTACACGTCTTCGCGAAACAAAAGATCTAATTTAAACTAGATTGTATAAATGTGACAGTTTACTTTATAATGCATTGAGGCATTTTGAAGTAACGTACCGTTCGAAACAAAAGAGCGTAGTCTAATTTTGAATTCTAGACTCAACAGTGTAGATACGACAGTTCACTTTAAGGCGTAAGTAGATAGTGTATTATGTAGTTGGGAAGTTTTGTAGGCATAATTACGGAATAGAGGTATGTATATTAGGTTGTGCAACAGGGCTGTTGCGTCATGCTGTGACATAGACCGAACTGACCTTTAGTCAATCGATCGACATTGTTTTGAAGCTTGGCGTGCATGCAGATAACTCGTTATTGTTCCTTTCTATATTTTGTTTGGCTTTAGCGCCGCTCTTTTTCCTATTAATAGTCGTTTAATTTTAGCACATAACAAAGTAGCGAATAATACGACACTGTGGCGTTTTAATATTAATTACGTTTCATTTTATATTCTGTAAACATTATGAGTATTATGTAAAAAAAAATTGAGCCTGTAGTGCAAACAAAGTTAATATACTCCCCAAAAGAAAATAAAATATACTGAAAATAGAATATGACTGTAAAATACTCATTTTATGTATTTTTGTAACATGGAAAATAGTATAATGTTTTACAGTTAAGGTTTATTGCTGTAGGTAACAATTAACGAATAAAAAATCTCACTTATTTAGATACAATTACTAAACTTAAATAAAATAACAGTCGTGAGATGGATCTTATTTTCTTTTGAGTACTTTTATATTCGTTCTAGCCGTCACGAATCAAATTATTTTTATATTGCGTTAAAACAAAATACAAACTGTTTAAATATACGATTCTAATTAGCGTAAGATTCAAATATTTAATAACCGTTAGAAGTTTTAACGTTTCAACGCCGCAACCCAACTCAAACAGCACGAAACTACGTGTTATTGTAATCAAATCATTTCCACACTAGTTTCCTAAGCTTGCAATTTTTTTGACATATTCTAGTTTCCGTAGGCAAGGGCCTTGGACCAGTTTGCGACTTACGACAATGGGTTGCGACAACCGCTTGCAACACCGCCACGCAACAATTAACCGTTTAAACGTATTTCAAATTTCGAACGATTGCGATTGTTTTAAATTTTTACCGGTATTTTAAATG
>JALPQI010014489.1:0-33893 GCA_025490895.1 Thaumatotibia leucotreta | reverse complement strand
ATTTGTCACAAATATTTGTTCTTTGGTCAAGGATGTCTATGTATTGAATTATTTACACGTATCTATCTATCATACATATAGTCGCTTGGTACCACATCACAAGCCTTAGTTTCAATTTACCTATAGGACTAGTCAAATTTGTTGAAAATTTTCAAAATTAAAGAGCGGCTAATAAAAAAAAAACTTATTAATAACAAATTACAAATAGGTCTGGAAACCGTCGAATTTTAATTGTCGACTTTGTACTGAACAAGTGTGCCAAACGTTCATGCAGACTTAATTAATTACCTATTAGGGGTCGTTCAAAAATCATGTGATTATATTTTGGGATTTTTGATCCCCATTTATTTCCCTTGTTGATATTTGGTGGACATAAGCGGACCCAGAACTTGATCATTCGTGATATGTTGCTGACCCCTCCTCTCCCCCCCAAATCGATCACATGATTTTTAAACGGGCCCTGGGTGCTTAACCAAGTTGTCAATCGCTAACGCTTAGTGACATATCGTAGCTTTCCCTCTCTGTCACTCTTTCATATTAGTGCGACAAAGACAAGTAGCTGCCTTTCGTTTACGATTGACGATTAAGCTTTAGCGATTGGCAACTTGTCTAAGCACACTGATGGCTAACTACACCTAATCTAAATATAATAGAGTACCAAAATAATTAAAAACTTTAAGTCTAAGAACATTTTATCAATTCATGGGAAGTTTCAATCCGGCCCAAAGATTTCCCACGCAATATACTAAAATATACAAAAATAAGCACCTACTCGTAGCATAAAGCAAAATTCTCAACATCTTCGGCGTGTCTTTGAATACGATATCATTATGAATGCACTACATATCGATACCGTGTTGAGATGAAACGTGTCTGCTCATAAAATGATAGGTTTCGAAGCGTGATCTGTATAACCCTCAAGAGGTTGAAAGATTCGAAATCCTCTCTGTGTTAGAGGAGGTATCCATCAGAAAGGAAGCCTAATTCAATACGATCAAGTGTGTAATGTGTTGGAGCCGATTTCTTTAAAATAAATAAATACCTTGGGACATCTTACACAAATCAACCTAAATCTCACGGTAAGCTCAATTAAGGCTTGTGATGTGGGTACCAGGCGACCACAGAATTAGATTTGGATAGAAGAAACAAGTTCATTCATTTGTATGGCGGCCGAGCGTGTCAGATTTTGTATAGTTGTTACTTGCCTATGATTTTAAATATGTCTCAGGCCCTTGAGTATTCATATTTTGTGTTTTTGCAATTAATATTACTTAAGGAGGCATTATTAATGTTTTTGTTCACTTCAACTTACAAAAATTGACGCCCGAAAGCTGCGATTAAAGACGGACAACTCAGTGGATTTCACTGAGTTCATTTGACACGCTAAGTAGATACGTTTGCTTGATCTATGGTATATATGACATCTGTGGAGGCGACGATATACATAATAGATAGATACATATAGATACTTAAATACATAGACAGCCATGACCGAGGAACAAATATTTGGGATAAATAAATACACAAATATTTAATGCTCTCCTCGGGTTTCGAACCCGGAACCTCCAGCTTCGTAGGCAGGGTCACTACCAACTAGGCTACGGAGGCTGACAATTTGTATTGTATTGTATTGTAATAGTCCCATGTAGTTCTAACAGCCGTGGGACTGTAAATTGATTCTTCTGTTTAATGTTTAACAGTCCAATATCCAAAAGCATTCGCTTAAAAGTCGTCAAAATCAAAATAACTTCAGATAATGCTTAATGTTTAGTTCAGGCCCAAAAAAGTGCGATTTTCCGAGACGATTTTAACAATATTAGACTTGAAATAGTTATTAAAAATTGTAGAAACGAGATTCACAGTTTATTATAATTTATAATATCGGTATTGTAATTTAGTTAAGATCCATTGGGAAACTAAATAACCCAAAATGGTAAAATAAGAAACACTACTAAAATCCAGACATTTAAATAAAACCGCCATAATTATGGAGAAATTGATATAAATATCAACCACAGGTCTTAACAATGTGTCCATAAGAGCAAAAAGGACAAACAATTATTAGCGGCTTGTTAAGTTAACAAACGTTTATGAATAAGGGGGTTAGAAAGCTAGCTATTTCTTATTTAGTTTGACAGGTGTGTCACGACCATGTTTGAAAGTTTAGGGTTTCCAGGAAGTCCAACATTCTGATACTTATCTATTAGTAGTATAAATTAGTACCTACTATTACTACAAACAGTATTCACATAATTTCACACAAATTAACACGAACCAGAATCCAAAACAAACATATCAAGATCCACTTTAAAAATAATAATAAGTGGTGTCAACGATTAGCAAGTTTTTGTTGGCGAGGACTTGAAATGCGTGACATGTCTGAAAGTTGAATGCTGTCACTATGTCATTAGTATCTGACATTTGCTTGTTTTCCTTCTGCGTTCTGCGAAAGTTAAAAATAGGGCGAAAACAAAATCTCCCATGTTTTATTTGTTATAAATACTTTTTTCCCAAAATAAAGTACAGTCGAGTGCATTAATATATAGACACATTTGTAAGGGATCAGTATGGAGAAGTGTATATATATTAATGCCCTTGTCTGTACCTACTGAGGTGCGTTGGGGGTGAGATAAAACGGTTTTTCGAATGTATGTAAAATAGATAGGTAATGTTTTCGTTACAATAGTAAGTAGGTATAATAAAGAGAACAATTTTATAAAGATTTGTATTATTAGCATATGTCTATACCTAGATATTTTTCTAGCAGGATCGAGAGATTGACTAAATCGAACATCGACATAGCTGTTATCGATTTTTTTATTAATTGTGTGTACTTTATCTATGTCAAACTATATGTACAGCAACTTATTTGTACCTTTGGTAGTTTGCATGACGAATTGGATGTACTGTAATGTCGTGTAAATATTTGTAAATAAATAAATAAATAAATCGATGAGTACAGCCTATTCTCATAAAGATGCTAACTTCGTAAATCAGGTAGCCAAGAAATACAGAACTCATCTACTCTTTACCTTTAAATATCTAATATTTCATATGAATTATTGCCTTTAGCGTTAGAGTGTTTCTTATTAGTCTTTGTTCTTTTGATGGGTACAAAATACAAGGTACAAGAAAAATAATGTATCGTATGTATGTAAATATGTATGTATGTATGTATGTATGTAAATTCTTTATTGTACACAAAACACAGGTAAAAAAAAAACATAATACTTTAGATAGGTACAAAGGCGAACTTATCCCTGTAAGGGATTTCTTCCAGTTAACCTTTGAGCAAATGAGTCAGCCACAGGAACCAAGAGATAGACAAACAAAAACGTGTACATTGGTGACAATAATTGAATAATACCAATCTATAATGTATACCTAGTACACCTACTATAAATCCTTACTACCTACATACATATAATACATATATACTCATAAAAATATATAATACATATAAGTACATATACTACGCATCTATAAATAAATAAATTACCAATTCACAAGGGGTCGGAAAGCCACCACTTTTTCAGATTATTCTTGAGTGACGCTACAGACTGGGACTGTCTGAGAGACAGTGGCAGTCCATTCCACAATTTAATAGAACGCACCAAAAAAGATTAGGACTAAGTACGCGACTTATTACACGGAAAAGCAAGAGTGAGATTAGCACTCGAACGCAAGCGGTGACCACTAACATCAGCCAGGCAAACGAATTTTTTGGAAAGGTAAGGAGGCGAAGAAGGATTAAAAAGTACGTTAAAAAGCAAGGACAGGACATGTACGTCTCTGCGACGACGGATCGGAAGCCAGCCGAGCTGAGAACGATACTCAGAAATATGATCGTATTTACGCAATCCAAATATATATCGGATGCACACATTTTGCAGACGCTCAAGCTTATCCAGCAGCTCTTCCTTCAGATCCAGGAAAGCAATATCTCCATAATCCAGAAGAGGAAGCAAGAGAGATTGAGCAAGGGTTAATTTCGTTTGATGTGGAAGAAAATTTTGAAGACGCCTCAAGGAATGAAGAGACGCAAACACTTTACGACTAATCTCCGCCACGTGAGGTGTCCAGGAAAGCGTCTGGTCCATGATAATACCTAAATTACGCACTGACGAAGATAATGGGATAGGCGTCTCACCAAAGTAAATATCTGGAACCACTACCTCTGAGAGCTTGTTTATGTAGTAAGGGCTCCCAATAACTATTGCTTGCGATTTCTTCGCATTTACTTTCAGACCATAATTGCAAGCCCAACAACGAATCATTTCTAAGTCCCTGTTAATGTTATTAACTAAGCTCGATAACTCCTCAATATTAGCCGCTGAATATATCTGCAGGTCATCCGCATATAAGTGGTAGGACGAACTAAGGGACCTGGTGATGCCATTAATAAAAATTGAGAAAAGGAGCGGGGAAAGTACCCCACCTTGGGGAACGCCAGCAGAGAGCTCGCACCAGTCAGATAACTTGTCGTCGACTCTAACGCGCTGACGCCTACCAATCAGGTAATTGCGGAACCAAGAAAGATAGATGTATCGTTTTGATTGTTCTGAATATGGTTTGCATTATTGTAGATTATCTCTAAGTTATTGCGCATTAAGTATTTATTAATTACATTTATTTATCGACTACTACAAGACTTATCGATAACAATAATGTCGATGTTTAATTTTGTCAATCTCTCGTTCCTGCTAGAAAAATTTCTAGATATATATTTGTCTTAACCATAAGACTGTCTCTCTCTCTTTCTTTCTTAAATATTTAGTTTTTCTAGAGTCTGTACTGAAAAAGAGGGAGAGTGGCTGTAAAGCACACTACTATATCCCAAGTTGCACATGCAGCTCTGCAATATTAAAAAAAAAAATTTGTCTACGGATCCCTAATGATGACCTAAATTCTTAAAAAAAAAACTGTCACAGACCAGATCATACACATTACTCATTACTTGCATTGCATTTCATGACTACCCAAATAAACCAACCTCATCATCATCATCATCTCAGCCATAAGACGTCCTCTGCTGAACATAGGCCTCCCCTCTGGACCCCCACAAGCCCCACATGTACCAGTTAGATGCGACCTGCATCCAGCGTGTCCCGGCGGCCTTATATGATTAAATTAAGCCAACCTCATATTATAATTAAAATTTCCAATTCGGTCCAAAATATCCCTGCACTTCCAAAGTCACTGATTAATTTCGTAAGAAGATTTACGAGAAAATAGGTCTCATGGTTGACGTTTCTCGTCGACTAGTTAATAAAAAACTTCAGCAAGGACTATTCTTGAAACGTACATATATTTTCTTATCTGTGCAAGCAAATCGCGACTCTCTGGCATATAAAACTAAGTAAGCTTTCTATTGAGTACCACAGGAACATAATAACGTTGAAAAAGTATAGAGAGTGGAGTCGAGTTGCTACAGTAGCCGTACCATGAGGTTTATTTTATTTTATTTTTATTATTTTAGGGATAACAGACATCCATACAAAATATGTTACAGCTTGGGTATTACTAACGAGGGCTTTTAATAACTCGAGTTAGTATTCTGCTTACCGACCGTGATGCATACAATGTACTATTTTATCTCACTTGCCTAAATACTGACATTTCTATTACTCCCTAGGGAATTCCACTTTTCTGTTGTGTAGGTAATCATATTTAATATTGTCTCAGTTTACCGTGATAATTACTGACATACTTATTTAATTCTGATTGTATTTATGATAAAATTGAAAAAAAAAATGAAACTTTATTTTGTAATAATGTAAATTGGCGTATGATAGTTATGATATAATATTTAATTGACATTGTTTAGGATCTAATATATAGGATAAGTTATTTTAATAATTCATACACAATGAATATTGTTGACTGAATAAATGAATTGAATTGAATTGAATCTATTACTCCCGCTACGCATGCAAGCAATGGCGCGCTTAGACAGCAAGTGTGATAAAAATAGTAAATATATCGCCTACTACATTATATACGAATAACTAAACCAAAATGTGGTCGTATCTATACAGATGAACAGTTATACATGTGATAAAGTGTAAATCAGTGCCATTAAAAAAACAACAAAAAACAAAAAAACAGTTAATCTAGTAGGTATGTTGACAAGCATAAAGTTAGAATCCGCGCTAGCGCTTAATAGAGAAAGGAAGCGTGTGAAAGGGAAGCCACCAGTTATATGAGTATTACACGAGTGCGAAAAAGATAGACAACAATCCCAAAAGCATAACCACTTTCGAAGCGACATATCAGCCGTATCAGCCTGGTCGACGGAGATTGATATTTTAAAAGTGATTTTATAATTAAAACTTATAAGAAGAAATTTATACAGATCATGAAATCAATATGGTGTCGTATTGTGTAAATGATTGCCTTGTTTCCCACTACAGAAATAACGACAAACACTCGTTTCGCAGGTAAATATGATGTGCCGGTTGATTGTTTTCAAACGATATTTTGTCTATTTAATAGCATTAATTGTGTGAATTATCAAATTGTAGCATTAATTGTTAGTTGTTCTATCACTGTGAGTTAATAATTTATCACAATAGTTAATATTAAAGGATATTTTGTGTAAAAATATAAATTGTTACGCTACGCTAGAGCTCGACTAAATGTTGAACTACCAATATCGATATTTGTTCAATAAACGTACCCAATCAGTCTATTTCGTACTAGATTTTGAACACAAATGTGTATTTAAATAACTTAAAGGACCTTATTATGTCTTGTGTTTTTTTTGTGTTATACTAATGTGTTTTTTCCGTTAAATTTAAGTGAAGTTTAAATATAATTAATTACGCTTAGAAACTAGTGGCTTAATTCTTACTGTTATTTAATTAATAAGATTAGTACATTACTGCAGAAGCCGGGATACGAGGGTTTTCAGGCCAAATACGTATTTATGTATCAGTAGGTACAGTCGAGTTCATAAATATATAAGCATAGAAAAGTACATATGCATCTGAACAGATTCACCAATCAAAAATATGTGTACATATACCCTGTCATATTAATCTGAACATGTGTCTCATTAATGTGTAAATTGTGTAATCATCTGAAACACAAAGCTTTTTCCTTATATTTTGACAGTCATAGAAAACCCTACACCGTTCCTGAGAAGAACCAGTAAGAAACTCAGATGGACTTACTTTTTTCAAAACAGTATAATAATACATCTTATTAAAATAACATGCATTAAAGAATTTATTACATAAAAAAAAGATTATAATAGACATTTTTATAAAAAAGAGAAATAAATAAAGAATCATAATATTAAACAAAAATAATATATTATTATACAAGTTCACAATATTATTAAGCATCTACATATATCTATACTACTAGAGATGTCAAGGTCCTCTAGTTGTCAGAATAAAGAAAAATTAAGATTTAGAGATGTAAACGGTCTCTAATCGTCATGATTTTAACAATAATAATGAAGTAGAAAATTAACTATTTAGTGACAATCACAAAGCAACTATTCTTATTATATAAAAGACAACAGCCAATACCTATTTAAACATGACATCACAGTAAAATAAACTCAAATATTAAATTAAACTAGAGATGTTGTCGATAAAACAGTCGGACATCGATAGATAATTGGTCTGTTGTAACAGGCAACCCTATTCCTGACCACACATACACAAATTTACGCACACACTGGCGTTTCGTTTTTGATTATGCTTTTAATCGTTGTCAATCGTTCTTTGTCATCTTAGTTCTGTGTTGACAAGTAAAAAAGGCGGAATAAAAATCATACAGCTATTTTAACGTTTATCATTTTTATCAATAAGGTGTACACAAGTCATAATATCTATATCACTCGTACGTCTCGGGAAGGTGTCACAATTATGTCAATATGTGTAATATCGTTGGTTGACAAGCAAAAGTCACTAAGTAACAAATACCTACTTGAAATAAATGTCGTATCTCAGTTTTAACACAAGAGCGACATACGAGGTTGCTAAGAATAGTGACCGTTTTAATAATGAGTTTTGCTTGTCAGCCGACGATATGTAAGTGCTACGGAGTTGGAAAGTAAAGGATACGTTAAGTTTTACTCAATACGTAATGCATTATATCGTGCTCGCACTGACATTGAAGCGAGCGCGATGGCCAGCTTTACGTATCGAGTAAAACCTAACGTTGCCGATACTTGCAAAGTCATGGTACGGCTACAGTTGTAATAACTTTAGGGTTTCTTTAACTTTCTTGTAGCGTGTCAGAAGTTCGCTTGTAAGTACTTGTGAGGTGCTCAAAAGTATCTACACATGGTCTTGTTTTCAAGGGCATTTCTATTCATAATTGTAATCATCTGATATTAGCTGATTTGTATTAAAAATCATATAGTTTCAATAAATATTTCTATTGAGATTCATGAGCTTATTTCGTATTTGGGTCAAACGCAAACCCATGTTCGGAGTCTTTCCGGTAGACAATCTAAAAGTTAAGGCCTATAAAGCTTGATTTTCTTATGAAAGCCTTATATTCATTACGACGTACTCCTTTTTCATTGCGCTGTATGATAAAAATCATTACTACCTGTCCACAGGCTGTTAACTATCGACCACAGGAAAGAATAAATAAAATAAAATAAGTAAAAAAAGTTTTAAGTTAAACGGTTTTTATTGCACCAAAAACTAGAAAATAAATCGACGGCCCCTACGTAAGTTGTCGTAACTTGAAATTTGGGATTTTGTTTTTATTTCATAAAACATCATATCTTTTAGCAATGTTTCCGTTCCACGAAGAAAAAATTTAAAAAACCTATTACAAATAGGTTTTTGACACCCGAAAACTATCGTATCTTAAAAAAGCGCCGTCGTATACTGTAGTAAGTGTACTTACGACAGTTAATACGGGGCGGCGACCCGCGCTCGCGCAGCGTAAGTGCCAGTTACGATCTTATACGCGGTGGAGCAGAGGTTTTTCGTGAGTGATCATTTTTTACCATAAACTCACAACTAGATGAGACAAAAATGGATAAACGATACATTTTATTCGATAAAAGTAAGACACTGCATCGGGAAAAAAACCAAATTACCTGCAAGACCAAAATTAATTTTTGAAACGGCCGTTGGAGTTAATAGAAAAAGTGGTCCGAGATGAAATAAAAGACGCTTCAGAAATAAAAATGATTTAAAACCACTAAGCAAAGTTGGCAATCATGTTGGATTTCACTCAGAAATCAGGTGCGAATTAATTAGTATGGATTTTGAATTTTTTTAATAATACCGGTGAATACTGTAGTATGTTATCACTTACCACAACTTACTTCGGAGTTTAAGATCGGTGTTTTGTCTTAAGTTTAACATACTACTATTTACGTTGGATTTTATTTATTTTTTTTTGTGTTGTATGTGTACTTAGGACATTTTTCGTCGGAAATTGTTTTTAAATTTCTATTGTAAGTGATATTTAAGACAGTATGCGCTGGATCAAATACAGAGTTACTACACTTTACAATTATAATGTTGGCGTATTTCAATAATTTCTGCTCATTATACAGGTTCGCCGCTTCCTTTTGAACCAAACAATAAAGAAATGCAGAATTCACTGTTTTAAAACGGCAATTTTTGTGATAGTGTCGAAGACAAAACAATCATATCACTTCAATCATGAAAGCCTGATATGACAGTTCTTTATGATTATAATTACGTTGAAAAACACTTAATATTGATCTCATATTTATGATGTAGTTGAACCTGAAGGCATTTTTGTTAACTGATTTTTTTTTGTCTTTGCACTGTGAGAGAAGTCGTTAATCTGCCATGTCTATGATTATAATTTCAAAATTACGTTTCTAATGCTGAATGACAGACTGTTTGTATGTACTAAGTGTACAAAATTATAATTAAACGGTTAAACTCGGTACTTGCGCCGGCACTGATGTCATGTCCGACTGCAGGTTTGTGTCACCAAACACTACGTAACCAATCATTATTAGCTCGGAGATTACCGGCTTCCATGCCGTTGGCTCTGTCCAGCCCCCATCCCGATTGAAATTAATCTTAATCGCTCTATATATCTTCCGTGGCAGGTAGCATCTTTACCGTACCAGCATCCTCGCTTTATCAAAGCGTTTAAGAAATGTAACGCCTGTATCGTATGCGTCCACCACAGCCGAGTTGTCTATCTCCCTGTCCTTGACACTCCATATTTGCTCAGAGTCTAGACTCATTTATGTGGTTCCTTACCGAATTCGTACGGTATTTCATAAACACCCGAGCTGCCAGTGAATTCCCGTCCTTTGGAGAGCACAAGAAATACTCATATTGGTATGAGGACGCAAAATGGTCTTAATGCCAAAACTCCGGCGTAATAGGCGTTCAATTTTGTTTGTCACTCCTTTAATATCAGGCAAGAATACTGGTGCCCTGTCCACTGTGTGGTGATTTCGAAACGTCCCTAAGCTCCTTGTACGCTGACTTTGTCACCAACCATATCTATTATCTATTACTCTCCAAGCTCTCCAACGTCTCGTCTCATCTGACATGTTGCAACATTTGTAATAATTTAGATAACAGGAGGTAATAGGATATACCTAAGCTGTGTCCAGCAGTGAACTAAAATAGGCGAATGATGTGATGTGAATAAACGATATAAACTCATTTCGCATGTATTGTGAATCAAAGGACCGCGAGAAAAGGTTAGGTTTTCTATAGACTTTTTGTGACATACGATCGTTCTGACCTAGCATTACTAACCCATCAAGAAAACGAAATCCACCTCTCTCTTAAATGTGAAATTTATTCTGGGATGCATCTCATTAAGATCGATAAGTAACACATCAACAACCCTATCAGGAATTATAGCAAAAACGTCATCCACATTTCGTAACCAGCATCTCGGTCTATTCGGACAACTCTCGAATGCCCTCTGCTCAAATTCATCCATGAAAATGTTGACCAGTAGCAGAACTACAACGTTATAAGAGAACTCTTTGGTTCAATCTACGAATAATACTCCCCTCGCCAGTCAAAATAGCAACTATTCAGGAAATGTTCGATGAATTTCATGTACACAGTAGGTAAGTCGTTACGAGCTACAATATTTTTAGTTAGTTTTATGAGTGAATCAACTTTTTCTGTCTGTTATTGCCATGGTTACGGTCGCCTGAGTCACACTGGTTTTATGCAAAATTACGACACTTAAATTATGCAAACATGCATGTAGTACATGTTTGTAGGTGGCCCATTAAGGAACGGACTTACCAACATCAGAAATCAGGAATTACAGCAAAACGTCATCCACATTTCGTAATCAGCATCTCGGCCTATTTGGACAACTCTTGAATGCCCTCTGCTCAAAATTTTCCATGAAAATGTTGACCAGTACCAGGACTACAACATTATAAGAGAACTCTTTGCTTCAATCTGCGAATAATACTCCCCTCGCCAAACGAAATAGCAACTATTCAGGAAATTCAAATTCAAATCCAAAAATATTTTATTTCGACATTTTCGACCAACAAGGCTCATATTAAAGAAATGTTCGATGAATTTCATGTACACAGTAGGTAGGTCGTTATTAGCTACAATATCTTTAGTTTGTTTTATGGGTGAATCACTTTTTTTCTGTCTGTTATTGCCATGGTTACGGTTGCCTGAGTCACGCTGGTTTTATGCAAAATTACGACACTTAAATTATGTAAACATGCATGTAGTACATGTTTGTAGGTGGCCCATTAAGGAATGGACTTACCAACACCAGAAAAATGCATGTTTCCATAGTTCAAATAGCATAATCTTGCATAAAACCAGCGTGACTCAGGCGACCGTAACCATGGCAATAACATACAGAAAAAGGTTGATACACCCTTATAGTTTCCAGTACTTGCAAACAGTGAAGCTACATCAAACTCAACTACATAATCTCGTCTTCATTCAACACGACATTTTCCAGAAAATGTACACTAAAATACTGTAACTGATCTATTTTTCAAAATAAAACACACAAAAAACTATTCACCTGCTTAAATTTCTCAAAATATTCCATCAGGGTTCCATAAAATTCCTATTAAATTGTTTGTTAAGTGGCATAATATAGTAACTAACAAAAAGTTTTATAACGTTTCCGCAAAATAATGTAGTAAATAACAGATACGACAAAACTTACACGCATAATTCCGACGTATCTCGTAGTATGTACAACTTACGATAAAATACCATTTATGACCACCAGCGTAAAGTGAAGTTAGTAATACATACCACAATTTTTAGATTCTTTTCTCCGACATATACTGTGGTAAGTGCAATTCCGGCAAAAATATGAAATATATCAAAAAAGTAATTATATCATTATAAAGACAGTATCTTTATTAATGTTTATGCCAATTTTCAAAGCAATCCGTTGAACTATGTGACCACCATACACATTTAAAACTTTAAAGTGCTCTCCTGTAAACTTGCCATTTTCGACTTACGACAACTTACGTAGGGGCCGTCGAAATATTAGTTATAACTAACCATAGATGCTACTTTCTGTAGATTACTCACGTGAAACTATTAACACTGTAGTCTTCCCAAGTCGGATGCTGAAAGCCACGTTTAGCCTCTATGTCAGTAGATTAAGCGTTACCTAATCGGAAACTTTTACCAAACTGAAATAAAAACGTGGGGCGTACGCAATTGTGATTAAGTCACTATAGTTATTTAAGAACACACATAGAAATCAAGACAGCAATAGTTTTGTTCTGGCCTTGATAAAAGCTATTTACCTCTGTAGAAGTGTTGGAACAGATGAACTTGTTTGTTTCTTTATAATAACGCCCCACGTTTTTATTTTAGTTTGGTAAAAGTTTCCGATTAGGTAACGCTTAATCTACTGACATAGAGGCTAAACGTGGCTTTCAGCATCCGACTTGGGAAGACTACAGTGTTAATAGTTTCACGTGAGTAATCTACAGAAAGTAGCATCTATGGTTAGTTATAACTAATATTTATTTTCTAGTTTTTGGTGCAATAAAAACCGTTTAACTTAAAACTTTTTTTACTTATTTTATTTTCAAGTTTTTAGTGCAATTGTTAAGTTAATTTCCGATAATATACCTACTTATTCTAGATCAAAGATGTTGTTTGTAATATGTAATACAATTATGCATGCTAAGTAGCGTTTATACTCTCGCGCTTTCATCACGAATGACGTCACGTATGTAATGGTAATGGACATTATTTTATGTGTCACGGGAGGCTAATCCCTGCTGAATAGACATTTTTAGAAATCCGACACTAACAAAATGTTATTAAATATCTCGATTGACAAATGAAAACCAAAGGCTGGGCGTTGTTAATGTAAGCTTGATCGCCAGAAGTGTCCCAAATGGACGTGTTATTCTTACAATAAGTACCTTAGATAACAGAGATCTGACAATAAGGAATATATTAATCAATTTGGTTTATTGAGAAAATCAAGTTAAATTTTTTGTATGTTTTTAGATTTTTTTAATGTATTTTTGTACGTATTGTACACATTATAAAAGTCGAATTTCGAGACTATAAAATATAAACTCATTCTCTCAGTCGACCAACCGCAGGTCCGCAGGTCTGACGGAAAGTCCGACGCGAACCGAGGCCTATAAGGGTCAATCCATGCAACCTATCAATCGGAGGGCCCTAGGCCGACGGCACTTTGGCACGCAGTACGTGAATCCGAGAGACTCACACTCTCTGTCTATCAACTTGTGGACCACAGGCCCGAGTGCACGCCCTACGCAAACCACCTGCGCTGTCAGCCTATGAACCGGAGGGCCGCAGGCCCGACGCCCTACTCGAACCCGACGGGCCTACTCATAGTCTCAGTCTCATCAACAAACCCCGGACGACGGGTGCAAAAATGAACTTTTCCCTAGTGCTTGATGAAATATCGACTATTCTATCGATATCCATATGAACAATTATTTAATTTGAAATTTATAGATTATACTTATTATGTTTCCCTAGTAGTTTCACTTCTTTTCCAGATATCAAATTATATAAGATTTTTGAAATTGAAACCACCAACTTTTTTAGTCAACACACTCTGATATTTCTTGTGGATAATTTAGCCTTGAGGATGTAAAAGTAATCTTAAGTGCACTTTGAACTTTTGAACGATATTCAAGCTGGTTTTTAGACTTTAATTTTGGTATTGTAACTGTTCTATGGTACTAGGTATTATTGACATATTATTGTTTATCAATTGGACGTAGTTCTGCAAACAGGAACCAACCCACACCTATGTCTAAAATGAGATAAGTATACAAAAAACTTTTAAAATATACCTAATGTCAAGCCTGCAATTTTCAAATTGTTCTGTCAACGTTTACCTACTTAGACAACCTGTTGACAAAGTTACCAAATCAAATCTTTGCTAAAACATGCTATGCTTAAAGGATCTATGTTGCATGATAACCCGAAAAATATGCATATTATAAAAGTGGGCTTATGTTAAAGGGATCCACTTCACATGGTTCCTGTTACATGTATTTCTTTTATGTTTTAAAAAGAATCATGCGGATTGGTTCCCGTTTGCAAAATAAAAAACAAAACCAAAACCGATGAAAAAACAGGCAGATTCATTAGTTGAATTAAAAAGGTACCACAGGACAAATTTCACCTGAAATTTAAATACTTAAATATAAGGTTTTGATATCGTAATAAAATGAAAATTTCTAAGCTAAAGTCAAGTAACTTAGCGATCTATATCATTTTTTCTACGCTGAAGTCAAGTAACTTAGCAATCTATATGAATTTTTCTACGCTGAAGTCAAGTAACTTAGCAATCTATATGAATTTCAAGTATCTTTCGCAAGATACTTGATTTCAAGATAGAATTAGGCAATATACTTGACTTTAGCGTAGAATACCCCGTTGAAAAAAAATACTTGGATTTTTTAAAGTTCTGTAACTAGTAAACTATTCAGTATTAAAAAAAATAAAATAACGAAAAATGTATTTTAAAACAGTGACTCGAATGATGTAAAAATGTTTTTTGATAAATATCGAGATACTTGATTTCTGCTTAGGGCAGCCGAGCTCCTATAATAACTAAAGAGATGATGGAAACATTTTTGCCTGATGGAAAATTCATTCCAGAAGCAAAATTAAAAGATTTGAAAAGCCTTCTGCATCGAATCCCTCAGGAATATCACAATTTTTATACAAACCTCATTCCAAAACAAGATGTTGAGGACGATCTAGAAGGTTTTTCAGGGGAACCTGACTTTGAAATTGAAGAAGATTATGACGGGAACTGACAATAGCTTTGATTTTTAACTGAAATGTAATTTAAAGACATATTAACTGTTTACTCAAGTAATAAAAATGATTATCAATCATTTTTAATTTATTTTAAAGGTAACATTTGAAATTTCATTAAATTTACAAAGAACCAATCAACCTTTGATGTCTTCTGCTAAAAAGAACCATTAAGTTTTTAATGAAAAAAGTCAATAATTTGTAAAATAACATTTAAAAAAAAGGTTGTTATGTTAAGACATTCTGTTGTCTACTTACTTTCAACAAAATTAAGTTAAAAATTAAACAAATACTCTTTGTACACTCATTTTAAACAAAAATGACTATAACTCAAAAAGACCTCTGCGTGGATTGGTTCCTGTTTGCAGAACTACGTCAAATTTTAGATCACAATGCCTCTGATTACGTACGGTTGTAAAAAGAACTAACTAGGTATTGATCAATAAATTTCTAATTCATAAAATGTTGGTATAGATGTCGATAGAATAGTCGATATTTAACTAAGCACTAGTGACAAGTGCATTTTTGCTCCCGTCATCCGGGGTTTGCTCATCAACCGGATAACTGCAGGTCAAACGGCACACCCTACGCAAATCACTCACGCTGTCACACTATCAGCTGGAAGGCCGCAGGCCCGACATCCCCGACGGCTCGCCCTGCGCGATCCAATCACGCTGTCACTCTATCAGCTGAAGGGCCGCAGACCCGACGGCTCGCCCTACGCGAATCACTCACGCTGTCACTCTATCAGCTGGAAGGCCGCAGGCCCGACATCCCCGACGGCTCGCCCTACGCGATCCAATCACGCTGTCACTCTATCAGCTGAAGGGCCGCAGACCCGACGGCTCGCCCTACGCGAATCACTCACGCTGTCACTCTATCAGCTGGAGGGCCGCAGGCCCGACGGCTCGCCCTACGCGAACTACTCACGCTGTCACTCTATCAGCTGGAGGGCCGCATGCCCGACGGCCCGCCCTACGCGAGCCACTCACAAAGGGCCCGACGGCTCTACCTACGCGATCCACTCACCCTGTCACTCTATCAGCTGGAGGGCCGCAGGCCCGACGGCTCGCCCTACGCGACCCACTCACGCTGTCACTCTATCAGCTGAAGGGCCGCAGACCCGACGGCTCGCCCTACGCGAATCACTCACGCTGTCACTCTATCAGCTGGAGGGCCGCAGGCCCGACGGCTCGCCCTACGCGAACTACTCACGCTGTCACTCTATCAGCTGGAGGGCCGCATGCCCGACGGCCCGCCCTACGCGAGCCACTCACACTGTCAGTCTACCAGCTGGAGGGCCGCAGGCCCGACGGCTCGCCCTACGCGATTCACTCAAGCTGTCACTCTATCAGCTGGAGGGCCGCAGGCCCGACGGCTCGCCCTACGCGATCCACTCACTCTGTCAGTCTACCAGCTGGAGAGCCGCAGGCCCGACGGATCGCCCTACGCGATTCACTCACACTGTCACTCTATCAGCTGGAGGGCCGCAGGCCCGACGGCTCTCCCTACGCGATCCACTCACGCTGTCACTCTATCAGCTGGAGGGCCGCAGGCCCGACGGCTCGCCCTACGCCATTCACTCACGCTGTCACTCTATCAGCTGAAGGGCCGCAGGCCCGACGGCTCTCCCTACGCGATTCACTCATGCTGTGACTCTATCAGCTGGAGGGCCACAGGCCCGACGGCTCGCCCTACGCGAATCACTCACGCTGTCACTCTATCAGCTGGAGGGCCGCAGGCCCGACAGCCCGCCCTACGCAAACCATTCACGTTGTAAGTCTATCAGCCGGAGGGCCGCAGGCCCGACGGCTCGCCCTAAGCGATCCACTCACGCTGTCAGTCTATCAGTTGTGACCCTATGAGTCTATCGGCCGGAGGGCCGCAGTAATGACACAAATGAACATAAATGAAATTAACGTGAAGCGTGAATAATTAATGACATAAATGAAATGACAAATGACATACGGTACTAAACCGTGGTCGCTTACAATGGGCCGCGTAAGAAGGCTCAAAGTCACTCGAAGGGCAATGGAGAGGCCTATGCTAAGAACCTTTCTGCGAGATCGGATTAGAAATGAGACCATCCGCAGCAGAACCAAAGTAACCGATATAGCCTCTTCGAATCGCTAAACTGAAGTGTGCGGGGCTCGTCGCGCGTGGAACCGATGGTTGTTGGGGCGGTAAGGTTCTCGAGTGGCAGTCACGTACCGGAAGGCGCAGCGTGGACTCATGACCTCGTGAAGGTCGCTGGATGCGGGTGGCACAGGGCCGGTCCTTGTGGCAATATTTGGGGGAGGCCTTCACCAGTGAACGTCTTTTGGTTGATATGATGATGATGATGATGATGATAATTAAATCCGTATGTTTCTACCAAATATCTAAAGCAGTTCTTCAAAATCTACATATCGCTAAACCTAGCGGTTGTGGCAGGCCGTTACACTGGAGTATCAGATTTGAGGAGTTGGACGTTATTAGTATTAAATTCGCATGTTTCTACTTAATATCTAAAGAACTTCTTTAAAATCAAGATATCGATAAAAGATAAACCTTGCGGTTATTGTAGGCAGTACTGCAGCATCAGGAGTGAGGAGTTGGAAGTCAAGATCATGCTGTTAGTATTTGATTATGCCAAACATGCTATACTTTCATTTTCACGTGTCTAACACTCTCGGTTAAGGTAAGCAGTACGTCTGCAGCATCAGGCTTTGAGGATACAAGGATGCAAATAATATAATATTGCATTGTCATGGGGACTTGATAAGATTTCCAAATTTTATTGATTTTGGTTCAGTAGAAGTGGTCGAAAAATCGATCACAAGATTTGAAGCATCGACGACAGTTGATACGCGGTGAAGTTAATAAAAACCGTTTAAAAACACGACCTGTGTCCCTCTCTTTCCTGTGGCCAATAGTAAGCAACTGGTAGGAGTGTAGTCGTGATTTTTATCATACAATTCAAAAGGAAAGGAGTGCCTTTAAATGACAATAAGGGTTTAATAAGAAAATTAACTCTCATAGCCCTTAACTTTTAAAATGTCCACCGGAAAGACTCATAACATGATTTTAAGTTTGACCCATTTACTTAAGAAAATCTCCATTTGGTAGGTATCTATTTATTTATCATAAATATTTGTTCCTTGGTCGTGGCTGTGTATGTGTTTAAGTATCTGACTATCTATTATGTATATCATCGCTTGATCGCTTGTTACCCACAGACAGTACAAGCCTTAATTGAGCTTACCGTGGAACTAGGTCGATTTGTGTAAGATGACACATTTGTTGTTGTTTGGTACATTTTTACAACTTCATAGCATAGCTTAACAATAACGTAGTTACACGAAACGTTCCAACCCACATGAGTTTGACATTGAAATCTAAACTTTCTGTCAACTGCAAAAGTCATCAATTTTTATGTCAAACTCATGTAGGTTGGAACTTTGGAACGTTATCGTCTACGTCCATTAATGGATGAGCAAAAAATAACGGAGATCTCTCTCGGGCTTCCACGACAAATTTAAACCTTAGCAAACTTATTTATACCCATAAAATACAGTCGAATAAAATAACCTATACAACCCAGTCATGGTGTCAAAGAGTATGCGAGGCATATTTTACAAATTTTGGCGAAAAACGCCAAAACAAGATCGTAGACAATGCCAAACTCAGACAATATTTCACACTAAGTGCACCTTGCCTTTATTGGCTAGGCAATAAAACACAATTTATAATATGATAAATATTTTTAAGGCATCTTTTACAATTCTGAGCTGCAAAGAAGCAGAAATCTCTTCTATTGTATTGATTAAAACCGGCCAAATGCGAAACGGACTCGCGCGCGAACGGTTCCGTACCATTATCAATACCTATATCATAAAAAAACAGTTAAATCAACCTAATCTCAAAAACTATAAGAGATAATATAATTAAACCAAAAATCGTTGATAGATTATAAATACGCATAACATATTTTTATTTTATGTTATACCGCGTAGTTTAAGAAATAGAGGGGGGGAGACACTTTTAGACTGAGAGCTAATATCTCGAAAACGGTCAGCTTAAATAAAAATATGTTTTAGAAACCTTCATACAATTTTTAAAGACCTTTCTATTGATAGCCCACACGCTTATGTGCATCGAAAAAAATTTATTCCTCAGTTACATGTGAACAACAAGAAATAGGGTAACACATAACTGTATGCTTATCACATGATTGGTATGTCAGTATGTCGCCGCGAGATAGATTTTTCATCTTTTACTAACTATATGAATAACAGAGGGATGGACAGTCTATCTCGCGGCGACATATTGTCGAACTTATCCTGTGCTAAGCCTACTGATAAGTTCTCTTAACCACATTTTTTCCTACCGCAAACCGTTCAAACGCAACGAATCAAAATGGCGGCGCGCGCCATCTTTTATCAGGCGTCGGAAGGACAGTTATTACGCCTGCCTTCAATAACATGGGGAATGTAGCCTGCGCTAGACGTATTGGACGACTATTGAACATTCCTGGAAACTATGGGACGTCCGTTTTATTTGCGCTTAAGAAAATAATGAAGTTTAGATTTCTTTTTAATGCATCCATTGTCCAATCGCCCCTATGTACCTAAATTCGACGTCAAACACATCGTTACGGTTTAGGTGCCAAAAATATATTTACACGACTTTATTGCCTTGACATTAAGGTCGTGTAAATATATTTTCAGCGCTTAAACCGTAATGATATCTTTGATGTCAACTCTATTAATGCCATTCAGTTTAATACCTAATCTGAATCGCGATGTGTCAGTTCCATAGAATAAATGTCAAAAACTGTCAAGCCGAAACTAAACTGAATCGCATTAAGAGATCATGGTTGGTAGACCCGTGGGCTTAGGCTGCGTTTCCACCAGAGATGTGCGAGGATGTGTTTCCATATATACAAATGACACCTCGCTCATAAGTATGTCACGACGTTCTTATTAGGTACACAGAATTAGAGTGCACTGGGATATTTTTGAACATTTTAGAGTACACCTTATTTTGTCTTTGACCGAACTGAACCATCACATCATATCCTGTAATTCCTGTATCGATTTCTACACAACGCAACAAAACATGCTTTAAGTCATACTATTTATTACGCTGTGCTAAGTAAACAACAGTTGAACGACCTGTTAAATGCCAGATGCCAAATAAATCCGAGTCGATCGTATATCAGTATGAAATGATTTAAACGATGGTTTACACGTCTTCGGCCAAGTTTCTGGTTGATGGCCAAGCGTCACTTCGCGCACCTGTCACGCAGCTTAACTACTGACAACTTAGGCACTGGTCTCACCGCGAACTACTAAGCTATAAACACGAACAAAAGATACACATCATCAACATCATCATCATCAGACTATGTTAGGCCACTGCTGGCCGCTGCCTCTCCTATTAACTATGCGTATAGACGCATTAGGAGGTAAATGCCCTTAATCGCCACGCTGGGCAAGCGGATTGACGATCGCAGTAATGTGTCCACTATGATGACGCTGCTGCCCATCATCAATCTTGTAGAATGGTCAGCGAGACTTCAATCCCTTAGTCGACTCTTACGACTCCCGCAGGAGGAGTTGGGGTGGTGACAAA
Source organism: Thaumatotibia leucotreta (assembly GCA_025490895.1). NCBI lineage: Eukaryota > Metazoa > Arthropoda > Insecta > Lepidoptera > Tortricidae > Thaumatotibia > Thaumatotibia leucotreta. The sequence goes on along the minus strand of JALPQI010014489.1, from coordinate 13,011 downwards.
TGTCTTCTTACTGCCGTCACTACACGGCAAAAAGGAAAAGATACACACTCCCGTGTAAATAAAAGAGAAACGGCGATCCTCGGGCTCCAGCTATCACCGCCGGGCGAGTATCGCCGCGTCTCTTTTTTTTCTCGCGGGAGTGCGTATCTTCCGTTCGTTCGTGTTTATAGCCCATAGTTCATAGCTTAGTAGCTCGCGCCACACCAGTGCCTTAACGATGCTCGTTCATCCACTTGTATATTGAAATGGATAATAACCTATACAGGGTGGATAGGGACGACGTTCCTTCCCGCTACCGACCGAGTCTACCAACCATTACGATGAACTTTCAGTATGGGACCAACATTGAAAGCGTACATGGAAAATTGACTTTTCCATACTATTGAACTCTAACTAATCACTCACTTTGTATGAGGGGTTAATTTTTTTTTTATATTTCGATGTTGGTCCCATGTCCCATACTGAAAGTTCATCGTAATGGTTGGTAGACTCGGTCGGTAGCCGGAAGGAACGTCGTCCCTTTCCACCCTGTATGCACTGCCTCCTCGCTTCTTAAATTCCTTTGGAAATACTGATCTAAAACAGAGCAGGCCTGCTACCACGAACACCGAAGTTCGCAAATTTCGGGGATTTTTCTCTGTCACTCTAATGACGGCTTCATTAGAGTGACTGAGACAAATCAACGCAATTTGTGAACTTCGGTGTTCGCGGTAGCAGGCCAGGGTCACTGCAGGCCTAGCCTGATGCCAAGCAATCGTATACGATAAGCGATAAGTCACGTGACCATGATATTGTGTGAAAAAGTCATGTGATTTTTCGTGAAACTGTCATTCTCATACATTAACTATTTATCGCTTATCGTATACGATTGCAGAATGGCATCTTGACTAGGCCATCTGTTACCGACTAAATAGGATAAGACCGTTGTATAGTACACATAGTTCATTTTGAAATTAATCTCGTTAATTATAAATATTAGATGTCATATACCAAAGAAAAACAACCAAGATCACCTAACGTCCGAGGTGGGGATCGAACCCACGTGCTCAGCTTTCGCGGCTGATGCCTGCACCCCTCGGCCACTCGGTCTTATGACATCAGCCGCGAAAGCTGAGCACGTGGGTTCGATCCCCACCTCGGACTTTAGGTGATCTTGGTCGTTTTTCTTTGGTATATATGACATCTAATATTTATAATTTATTATAGTATTAAGTAGTGTGACTACTGAGGAAAAACTAAAAAGTACAAATCAAAATATTTAGTTAATAAATAATTTGATTTGTATTTTCACAATACGATCAATTAATCTCGTTCTTAATCTCTACCTATCCTCCTGCCGCCCAGACAATAAAATTTGCCAGTGAATTTTGAATTACTATTGTAGGATATAGAATAGAATTTCTTTTGTTTGAGAAGACCTTCTAGTAGATCTCTGAACGGCAGGAGGCTATTGTACCTACTTAAGAATGTACTTTGAATTATATTTATCGAATGATGACTATGACCTTAGCAATAAGATTAAACATTAACTAGTAGGAATAGGAAATAAAACTTTAATAAGGATAATGTTATATAAAAATACACCAAATTTTTTGTTTTTTTTGTTGGGACAAGATACTGTCATGTGTCTCATACTTATTTTTTTTTAACCTAATATAAATCTAAGCAAATTTGACCATTCTGCTTTACAATATTCATGGTGTTTTACCAGAAATACCTAAAAGACAAGGTACTTTAAAACATACAAGGTATTCGACGGAAAGTGCTTTAGCAACGGAAATCCTAACTACAATACAAACCCTTTGTGATACAAGGTTCGTACTGGCTTCGTTATATTACATGGATATTCTGCTTTAGAATTGCTAGTCTTTAAGTATTTAAAAACAATGTTGCATAGAAATGCGACATTACTTAGCATATCTTGTGCATCACAGCAACACGCGCCCTTCTCGCGGCTACGTGTCTCTTTCCAATTGTATTGATTAAAAAGAAACAGGTGGCGGTAAGAAGGCCGTGAATAGCTGTCAATTATGAGATATGCTTGCACCCTGGGACTAGTTATACTATGGATGTATTATTTTGCCTATTAACCGTTTCGTTGCGGATGGCACACAACATCACTTTTAATTTAAAATGTGTTGACGAAGCTAAATAATAGATCCAAGTGTCTTGAAAATCATTTAAATAATAAAGTCAAATATTTTTATGGGAAAATTAACCCATGTCAAAGCTGCTCCTCACTAGTGCGCGATTCGCGTCTCGAAGCCGCAAACGCGAGTGTGAGGTCGACTTCGCAGCATGCTCGCGCGGCATCCAAGTTCGCGCACGAGTGTGGAAAAGCCTTCAGAGACAGAATAATCTATAAAGACTAGCAATCCAACATGTTGTTTATCGTCCATGTAAACTATGTATATGTGACAGCTATCTTGTACATCGCTTTATTTGTCCATCATACTCGTTAAGCTTTATTCGTAGCTATTTATTTTTATAGCTGTGTCTGTTTATTGTAATTTTCAAGGCTTATACAAGAAGGAATTAAGCGCCTCATAGTTCGAAGTCATATACGCCTTTTCACTGAAACTTCGAGTGCTTCGTATAATTTTCGTACAATAAACACAATTTCGCACTGTTATGAGAATGGGCAATGTTACAAACAACTGTCGAATATTATCCAACGATTACGGTGGGTATTTATTGTTTTGGGGAACGAACACAAGTATCAACATTAAATTAAATAGAACAGTAACTAAACCAATTGAAAAATACACGCAAATATAAGTTATATCAAAATGTTTGTATGAAACATTCCTTTTTAGTTTCCCAAAATACCTAAAAGACAAGGTATTTTAAAACATACAAGGTATTCGACGGAAAGTGCTTTAGCAACGGAAATCCTAACTACAATACAATACAAATAAAAAAGGAAACTTTCAGGGACATTTTGGGAAATGTGGTAGATCTTGCTCAGTATCATTGATTTGACCAGCCTATCATTTTTTATAAATATTGGAGACATGATCCAAACGTATAAACTTTTTGAAAATTGTCCAGTTACATACATATTACACACACATAGATAATTAAGCACATAAAAACTATGAAAACGAATAAACTCGCGTATATTAACTAACTTTAACTTCATTCCGTATCATAGTTTCGTTTTCATAGTTTTATTTCATGTGTAATCCTCGCGGTAACCGAAGAAAATATCACACAAAAACTATTGAGGTACAAGTCTTTGTAAACATACAGAGCTGCCCTCTGGAACTTCTAGCTTTGTAAGCTTCATCTCTTGAAAATAAGTTAAGGCAGCCGCTTATTTTGAAAGCTCTATTCCTTAAAATGCTTTATAAACAATTTAATTTAGCCATAATGGTTTTTTATAGCCATTTAAATGCCAATGGCCGATATCCCAACTGCTAAAAGCCATAACTAATGTCGTAAGCCAATGGGGTACCAAACGTAAAACTTATACACTTAACTTTGATGACCACTAACGTTTAATCGAATGTTCTGTAAGGAAATGGCGGTTTCATGGGCAAGAATCAAAGTGTATCAAACAGATCACGTCGTAGTTCGTGGGGAAAGAGCTTTTGTGACAAAATTGTAGTACCAAGAAATACCTGAACTAGGAACCATTCCTGTTCCCTGTTTAGGTATTTCTTGGTGCTGTAATGTTGTACCTAGTCCAATAGTAATACTTAAAAGGTATTCCATTAGGTATAACGTATAACATAATATATATTATGCTTGTATTTCCTATAAATAACAGTTACACATATCGAAACATTGGTAAACCTCCATAAATAAGCAATGAAATTGTTACACACACCGAAAAAATCAAATTTTATCCATAACTCGCAAAAATCAATCTCCAAAACGGCAAGAAAACAGCTAAACTCCAATACAAATCTACCTATTACAGTTGATAACTTCCCAAACTGTACATAAAAGTCGCAATATTGCCCATTCTCCATTCACTCAATGAACGGATGAAACGAACGTATCAATTGATCCAAATTAGATACGACAATATCGTGGAAATTGCCTGTTTCTTCTCCGATGTGCTTTTCTACGAACTTTATTTTATGGTTAGGAATGTACTTTTTTATCTGTGAACTATTTTACTCTTCCGTCATTGAAATTCGTTGTGACTTTCTTTTGTATCGTTTCTTTGAATTTCTTAATGCGTTTGACATGAATTTAATTTCTGAGACACTATTTGATTTATGAGAAGACATTTTAAGGAATATTATTTAAAAAATATGATTTATGAATTACGGAATATCACAATTTGCCGCTTTCTCATAATCAAATACATATGTAGTTAAAAGGTGAATCATGTCAAGCGATATATTCTTTTCCAGATTTCCCTATTCATTTATTACACTTCTGTAGACTTTTGTACACTTACTTTGCAAACTGACCACACTGTAGACTGTACTGTCAAATCAATATCATCTCACCGGGATAGCACTGGCATTCATCTAAATCATATATTTTATTGTAGATAAAACTTCATTATCATGTCACCAGTAACAATTTTCTCATCGGATATGGTATTTTATTTGAAAGCTTGGTTCTGTCTTGGTGAGACTCCTAAGATGCTAATAGTATAATTTGCACGATGATTCACTAAATAAGTAAATACCAGCTCGTGATATCTGCAAATAATAGTTTGGCAGCTTCCTTCAAAGCCGGGTCAATGAACATGATACTGTCCATTTAAATGAAAATAATTGAGCTGGTGACGATTTTCAATAATTTTTATCGGAACTTAAATGGTCAGTAGCTCCTTGGCCCTACTGTGTAGCGAAAAATTTCAATCCGTTTTTCTGTTTCAGTCCAATCCTGGGCATCGCGGAGCACAAGGAGTATAGCTTCCCGGACGCGCACTACTCGGAGTGCTTCACACAGGCCACCTCGCACTGGCAGATCGGCTTCTTCCTCATGGTCATCATTCTCCTCTACATCCTCCCCCTCATCATCCTCATCGTTCTCTACAGCGTCATCGCCAAGAACCTCATCACGGCTGCCTCCAAAGTCGTCATGAACAAGACTGTCGATCCCTACAACGCTAGAGCAAGGAAGCAAGTCATACTCATGCTTGGAACAGTAGTCCTCTGCTTCTTCATATGTCTTATGCCTTATAGAATACTTATTTTATGGATTTTAGTAACCCCATCCGAATGGTCGGAGAATATGAACCCAGAAAAATGGTACAGCATCCTATATTTCTCCAGAATAATGCTGTACATCAATTCTGCCATAAACCCTATATTATATAATCTGATGTCGTCCAAATTTAGAATAGGTTTCTGCAAAGTGTGCATCTGTTATAAGAAAGTAACTGTTAGGAATCAAAGCGTCGAAAACAGGACGAACGGGTCGACGACCAGTAGTAGTCTGACGCGAACTACCAATAGTTTGAAGAAGCTGTTCCACAGAGGAAGTTTAGACAAAACTGACACGGTTAAAGTTAAAAGTAATTTCTTTGATAGGTTATTGAATAGGAGATTTATTAGACAGCAGTCTGAGCCGGTGTGTGGTTCAAAGGTGAATAAGATAAACAGGATGCGAAGTGAGGGCAGTATGGTGGAAGTGGCCACTGTGGACCGATGCGATCTGGACGATATTAGCGTAAGTCGGCCAGACATCGAGCTGGATGGCCGGGGCTCGTTACGGCGGAGTGTACTAATAAACAGTGCAAAAGCTAAGAGCATAGAATGTGAGAGCAAAAGATTGAGACACACTGTCAAAGTAGATTGTGTGGTGAAATCGAAGAGCGTGGACTATGACTGCCCCGAAAGTTTTGTTTGAGTAGCTTGACCTGGTTATCGGCTTGTTAAGAAGCTTAGTCATGTATAATTGTTTGTTAACGTAATATAGCAAAATTATTGTGCCTGAACGCATTAAATATGAGCCATGTGCCTATAGTATGGGTAATTAATCCCTATAATACCGCTCGGTTTGAAAACGTTCATTCTTGTTATTGTCTCGTATTCTGTTCCAATTTATTCCCGTAGTAAATTAGGAAACCTTAATAGTTTAGCCATGTACATCTGTCTATCCGCAGCATAGCTCAGAGGTCTTTAGTACCTATTAGAAAATTTCTATTTGAAACAGATATACATATTATCTGACTAACTTACAAAGTGGTTGAATAAAATATAGAAAAAAAATCTTGTGTGTACCTCCACTAGTCGTAAAGTGGGGTTGTTTTTCATTTATAGTGTGGGGTATCATTGAATAGCCTATTTAAAAAAAAATAAGATCCCCAAATAAAGTTTTTCCTCAATAGTTTCATAGATAACCGCTCCAGAATTAAAAAAAATGTCCCTCTATCTTTTGATCCGTGGGTCCAAAAATATAAAAAAAAGTTTAGTGGGGTTATAGAACGCTTTAAAACAAAACATTTTCGAACATAATTATGTAAGTAACGCTACACTGAGAATGGCCCGACATGATCTTGGCCAGTTCTTTAAGGCATGAAATCAAATGCATTTTGTATATTTTAACAGTGAATTATTAAATTTATGATTTAGTTCCGAGTTTATATTTATATTTCGAAATAAAAGTTATTCGTTCAGAGTTTTAATAGTCAAATTAATCAAACCGGAGCGATGGCGTATGATAACGTATGTATTTAATTAATTAGCGCACTGTGTCAAGATGAATTAAAAATATGTTAATCACTTTGCTGTAGTTATATATAAACTAATTTATGTAACAAAATATTACGACAAGAAACAAAATGTACAGACTGGGCAGCATTAAACGTTAAAAAAACATAGTTAATATATAAAAGCGAGGACGTAAGGCCTAAAGAGTTCTAAAAGTATTATTATAGTAGGTATAAAATATATGGTGCAAATTTTATATTAAATTAAATATGATTATAAAGTTTATGAAAATAATTAATTTGTTTGATTCTTTTTAGGGCATTTTAGAGATAGATTGGAGTTACGGTAAGTAAATAAGCAGTTTTTTTGGCAGCTTATTATTAATAATTATTATTAAGGCTCTGTTTCACATTCACATCCCCGAATAGATTATATCTGTTAAATAAATGTTAGATAGCTGTCCTTTATTTAAATGATGTGTTCATTTTATCTGACGGATATACATATTTACCCGGGGATTTTGAAAAAGGGCGGAAGATCCCGGGCTATAGTAGGAATAAGTACCTTCAAGTCTCGTGTCTTCGCCTAGGATAGGTACCTATCTTCGCCTAGTGTAAAAAGTTGAAGATTCCGTATTCATTTCAGAGTAGAGTGGACAGAAAATTACTAAGTAGCAATTTTGATAAACATGTACTTTGCTACGTGATAGTCTGCTCTAAAAATAAGGCGGGAATTTCATCTTTTCACACTAAGGAAACTATCTCTAGGCGAAGATAGTTATCCTAGGCAAAGACACGAGACTCGACGATACATACTTAACATTAGGGTCGACTGAAAATATTTCAAGGACTAGGGACTTCCCCACTTCATTTTACTTCGCAGCCTGATTCTTGAGGGAAACCGATTATTATAAGGGCTCATGCATAAATCATGCGAGGTTTTTTCGGCTACTTTTTGACCCCACCCTGGTGATGTTTGGTGAGTTTCTTGACTAATCAGACAAATCGTCCATTAAATACAAAAGCGACACATGTCAAAAAAATACTTTTTACAGGGGAGCTGTTTAAAGATTTTGTATTCGTTTTTTGTTCACAATTTTTTTTTACAGCATTAATATTATATGTGTTATATATCAATTTGTAGGTATTTTAACCCTCTTTTGATGTGTTTGGTTATTAGAAAGTAATATGTGCTGTGCAAGCTTTTATGAGCGTATACGTCCGTTTTGCATAAAAAAATAACATTAACTCTGAATTTTTTTTCCATGAAAGGCCACAAATACAAAAAAATAAGCAGTTATTTCATTTAAATCATACATAAAATCATGTCCTTAACATAGAAATACTGTTTTTTTAACAAAACTGAACCAGATAAAACTTTTTCTTACTGTTTCTTTACTTGCATATTGTCAAAACATGTTTATAGGTACCGTAAACCGGGGTTACTTTGATTAATTTTAACTTTGGTTACATATTTTGATGAATTTAACGGACGTACTAGTTTAAAATTCAGATATAATTATCGGTTTTCTTCAAGAATCAACCTGCTATATAAAAAAATGTGGTACTTTTAGTTAATAAATATAAAATAAATAAAACGCGATCAAAGTTATATTGTTGAAAATGGAATTAATACTTTGATACCACTTATTTTTACTATAAACTGGAAATAGCCCACCTAAAAGCACGTAAATAATAAAAATCGGCTAAGTACATCTTTAGCTATTTGTTTTTTCTATGTGTATTGTATTTGTGTGGTGGTCACTATGATCCCATACTAAATGATCCAAATTGATATGTTTTGACGGTTTACTAGTTTTTTCATTAGAATTGATGCAAGAACTTAATTTTTACCGATACACAAGTATATCTTTCAATATTTAATTGCAGAGATAATAAGTCTTTCCTAAAAATCTACTTATGATTAGTAATAATGTAACAATTTTTTTTTCTAGACGACATGACAGTTTAGCGCTAAAGTACTTGGGTACTATACTACCTATGTAGTGAAGCAATAGGCATGATGACTGTCAAGTCAAGTCAACATCTTTTTTCGATTTTTGAAAGATTTACATGAAATACACAAAAGTAACGTCACGTTTGTATACTACACTTATATTAAATAAAAGTTCTGTACAATAATGACTGTAGTCTATATCTTAGTAATAATTTATTCGTGTCTGATGCCGTGCATAATGTCTAATAATTTATTTTAAATACAGTCATCATCCCTATGTCTGCCAGTCCCAAAAGTGAAAAAATAAATATTACAATAGGAAAATATGACAAATACTTAATAATCCGAAGTTTATGTCATTATTGTTTCTTCGTAGTCGCAATTATAGGTACACAAAATTCACAGTCATCTTCCACACAATCTCTAATATACTTTTAAGTAAAACGAACACAATACAAAGTACCACGTTGTACAATTACTGTTTTTATAAGATGTATTGTATTTTTTAAGATTTCATGCAAAAGATACTCAATTATTCAATCTGGTACATTTATGGAGTTTAATATTATACTGAATTAAAAACGGTTGTAAATGCAACAATGTTTTTTGAAATTCAATATTCCGTATTGCGGCTCCTTTGTTTATAAAGAAATCTAAACCATACATAGGTATTTACTTTATTTAAAACAGCATCATGTATAAATATGGCTCCTGTGATTGATGCATTCGAATGTATTTTTAATTCAAAAAGGTTGCAAATCCTAATACGGCAGTTTTGATGAATGAAAAATCAAATTTATGAGGATATTTTAAAATTAAAGCTGCCACATTCCGTTTTGCGACTCCTTTTTATATAAAGAAACATAATATTTACGTATTTATTTTATTCAAAACGGCCACATCTATAAATATGGCACCTTTGCTTACATATTTTTTAACGAAATCACTTATTTTTTCGTTTCATGGCACTTTTTCACAAAAATGTCGTGTGTTTTGGTCGACAGTCGAGTCGCAACTGACAAAATGGCAGTTTAGCACTGAAATAAGTTTCGAAAGAGCGATTGTGCAAAAAGGGCACCTGCATGATTTTGATACTTACTTACGTCAAATCGACAGGTGTCTTAGTGTCACGTAAAATATTAGTGCTGATAATGTTGTTTTTGCAATAAAATCATTTTTCACGGTTTTTGAGTTGTGTCGCTTTTGTATTTAATGGACGAAATGTGCATCATTGTTCGCAATAATATATGGACATGATTCCAAATTTGATTGAATAATTAATCATTTTATCAATTTCAGAAAATTACCTATTTGAAACCGGTAACTATGGAAACCTTTATAAATAGTCACCTTAAAGCTTCTAAATCAAATCTCAAAAAAATATTCGAACAATTGGGTCAAAGGTCGGAGTCTTTGCGGTGGACAATCTAAAAGTTACGGCCTATACACGGTGGAATTTAATCGGTGAACAGGAACCCATTTTTCTAATTCAGTAATTGATGGCGATCACGTTTATGTAGTACTTAAGTGGAACCAAGTTATTTTTAGCATATTTTTTTTTATATTGAAATTAAAATTTATTGTCACCCTACTAATGGTTTAGTCTGAAAAGTTTAATACCTCTTTTCAAACTATCAGCCATAGAAACTTAAAACATAAATGAGCAATAACCACTCACATGCTTTAATTTTTGCGATACACTCTATTCCTATGTAAAATAAGAGTGATGCATGGCTGATAGTTTGAAAAGAGGTATTAAACTTTTCAGACTAAACCAGTAGTAGGGTGACAATAAATTTTAATTAACGTTTAATTTCAACATAAAAATTTGTTATGCTAAAAAAAAACTTGGTTCCACTTAAGTACTACATAAACGTGACCGCCATCGATTACTGAATTAGAAAAATGGGTTCCTGTTCACCGATTAAATTCCACCGTGTATATTAAGCTTGATTTTTTTATGATAGCCTTATCCACGTTAAGACGTACTGTTCCCTGTTCATTGCGTTGTTATGATGAATCATTACTATACCAGTCCACAGGCTGTTAACTATCGACCACAGGAAAGAAAAAGGGCGTGTTCAGCTGAACTGCAGAGCCACTCTTTCCTGTGGCCAATAAACAACCGTAGTAGTAACGTAGTAGTAGTAGTAACCATAGTAAAAAACCGTTAGGAGTGTAGTCATGATCTTAATCATATAATTCAATAAGAAAGGAGTACCTTTAAATGAGGATAAGGGTTTAATAAGAAAATTAACTTTAATAGCCCTTAACTTTTGAAAAGTCCACCGGAAAGACTCGTAACATGATTTTATGTTTGACCCAATTATTAATTTAATCAACTTTGGATTCATGTCGATATTATTGCGAATAATAGTAGTAGTAATAAGTTCACAATTCAAAATTGTTAACTTATTGTTGGCTTATTAAAACCCTACAAATATTTGTCGTTGGTCGTGGCTGTCTATGTTTTTAAGTATCCTTGTAATACCACGAGTGTTGCGGGTGTCCATGGGCGACGGTGATCACTTACCATCAGGCGATATATCTGCTCACTTGCCACCTAGTCCATAAAAAAACTCTATGTAGCATATTTATATCGTCGCTTGGTACCCACATGACAAGCCTTAATTGAGGTCATCGTGGGACTAGGTCGATTTGGGTAAGGTGTCCTGAGACATTTATTTATTTCTATCTATTGCTTCCTATAGACAACTCCTTTGCGGGTTATTGTCCGTCCGCAAAACAAAAGTTGTCCACTCGGTGGTCAAAAGTTAACTTTTATAAATCTATGTTACGATTTGATTGCATAGGGCTATAGACCGGGGAACCTAGTTGTATCGTCAATTGTTTTATATCAAAATGAGTACAGAAATTCCTTAACTTTAGGTATGTCCACCGAAAAGACGATAACCTAAATCTGACAATGACCCTTGCTCAAAGATTAACTGGAAGAGATCCCTTACAGGGATAAGTTCGCCTTTGTACCTGTCTAAATTTTTGTACAAATGTGTATTTTTGCCTGTGTTTCGTGTACAATAAAGAATTTACATACCTACATATTTATATTTATTATCAAAGTAATAAATTTATCAAAATACCAAAGAGAATTTGTTTACGATACTTACACCAAAGCTCACAAGTTAGTCAAATATTTAATTTAACGTAATCTCACAATAATTTCATTTAATAGAACACAGTCACACGTCGAGTTAATGCGATTTTAGCTGCATAAGCGCCGTATTACGCATTTACGACAGAACAATGAGCCGGGCGTTGCTAATCGCTGCTATATAACTGTAATAGCGCTTTAATTCGACGACGATTTCGCTGCCGAGTGGCGGAGTAACAGAATTGTGTCAAACTAGTACATTACGATACAAGTGCGAAAAAAAATAAGTTCGAAACGAGTGGAGATAAAATAGACACGAGTTACGAATTTCCTTTGCGAAATTTATCGTAGGACGTTTTTTAGTTGCCGCCGCGATTTGGTCTCTACTTCACTTACGATCAGGTGGAGTGGAGCCACTTTGTAGTGCCGATATAAAAAAAAAAAACATTTTACAGAAATCGCAATAAAGTAGATATGTAAATTCCCCAAATAAATAAGTCGATTTGAGCACTAACAAGCGCATAAAATCAAAAAATGGTTATTGTAATTCCATCCGTATAGCGTTACATGTAGAAACACAATTGTGTGAAATCATTGTGTTTATACTTTGGGGCACCTTAACTGGAGATGCATTGTTTATAAAAGCAGAACCAGAGACTAATATCATAATACAGACGGCAGAACTTAACTCAATAACGAGGTTTCATTCTCGACTGACATTCCTCCAAAGCTATTAGCTGAATGTCATGCTAATAACCCTTATGTTAAGGAAAAATATGTCTAGATACACTTTTAGTTGTCTGCATGTGGATATGAATGGATCATAATGGAATAAGTTTAGGCTTTTCACCTTATTATTAACACATATAAATGGTCAAAGGCGTCTAGCCTTGTAAGGGATTGCATATACCCGAGAGAATTGACTGCTGGTTGCTAATAAGCAATAATAATAATAAATAAATAAATATCTTGGGACATCTTACACAAATCAACCTAGTCCCACGATGAGCTCAATTAAGGATTGTGATGTGGGTACCAGGTGAAGATATATATAATAGATAGATACATATAGATGCTTAAATACATACACAGCCATGACCAAGGAACAAATATTTGTGATAAATGAATACACAAATAATGCCCTCGCCGGGATTCGAACCCTCGGACGTTGGTGATCTTGGTCATGACAGTTCATGATGACATGTCAGTTGGTTGGTATATGACATTCAATATTAATAATTCATATAGTATTAAGTAGTGTGACTACTGGGGAAAAAATCAAAATATTTAGTTTATAAATAATTTGATTTTAGTTGTCAC